>LOEQ01008314.1:0-15462 GCA_001685075.1 Bramus lutescens
TGCTGAACTTGCCTAAAGGTGAGATGGACTTTCGGGGTTCCTGATTCATGAGAGTCTGGGAGACATTCTGCAGGACACAGGACTGAACTGTCATTGAATTTTCCTGCTTCGTGGAAATGTCTCTTGATACTATGGGCCTGAAGGCTGGTTTGAATTTCTAGAGACATCTTAGTTCAAGAATTCCAAATTAGAAGCACTAGTAGTCAACCAGCAGAAATGAAGCTGAACTCGCTCTTCTGGGACATGGAAATTGTTCTAGAGAACCTGGTACTCCATATGACAAAGCCAACAGAAAACAAAGAAGGAAAATGTAACTATTCAAAAATTTGACGTATGACAAAGATCTGATAAGATTCAAATAAGAGTACTAAGGTATCTGAAATGTTAAATCATGAAAGCAACCTTATGCAAAAAATGGTATTTAAATAAAGAACACACAGAAGAATAGGCATTTCATAGTGGGAGTAAAGAAAAGTCCTCAAAATGTAAGTTGATACAACTCTAGAGAGATTTGGAGGTGCGGAGCGCATTTTAAGGATAATACACATAATATCTTGAGAGCTGATATAGTGACAGGGCGAATAGAGTGAGAAGTTTCCTCACATCTTATAGCAGGCCTTCAATGACAGACAGAGCTTAGAAGGTAACTGCTGAAAATATGTAGTGTGACAGTAAACATTGCCTTAAAAACTTTGATAAGTCAAACTATTTCCACAGAAGCATATTAAAGTGATATCCTGGCTCACCAAATGCAGACAAATTTAGTGCATATTATTTCCAAGCAATGTTTATGGCAGCCGAGCAACCAGGGCACTCATAGTATTATCAATAAAGTCCTGACAATCTAAAACAATGTAATACCAAGCATGTTCTTTATTACTGTAAAATACTGCATGTAAGTTAAGAACAGAAAGGTATCTAAGGCACACCATATTTTGATTTTAAATAATTTAAAAAATAACTCAAGGTTCAAGAATAAACTCCTAAAGAATAAATCGTGGTGAATCAAATAGTAGCATATATATTAGATATTAGAACATATGCAATAGTGCTTGAAGCAGTATATTTATAAAATTTATATTGGACTATGAGAAAAAGAAAAGAGGTACTTCAGGTTTTTCTCTTGCAGTTTTAATGAAATAACAGAACAGATCAAAGGAAAGTTAAAAAGAAGAAAATAGATATAAACAGCAAGGAAATCATGCCTGGTACTGAAAACTTTCATGAGCAAGTGAAGTCATGGACCTTAGAAAATAGTCTACTACAATCACTTTGCTAGATCAACATAATCCCATACTATACTCCAAATCATACTCTTATACCCACAGATAAGTAAAGCTACCATCCCTCATCAAAGAAGCTTCTCTTTACAGCAAATAGAGACCATCACAGAAAACCATGCCAGGACACAACACAGAGCAAGAGGTAGTGGAGAGCCCAGCTCCAAAGTATGCATCTGCAGTCACATCTACAAATACAACATTATCTGAGGCTCAGGAAACACTGATGAAGAGGGGGCAGAAATATGTGGAGCCAGAATACCAGGAAGTTTACTATAAAACAATCTGTCCTGGAAATAGCAGCATAAACAAGACCAGAAGAATGACAATATCTGTTGACAGTGATGGCTATCTTGCCCAGTCCAGTAGCTGGTCAGTCCCAAAGAAACACACAGAGGTCTACATGAATTATAAATTGGTTGGCCTAGTAGCTCAGGCTTCTTATTAACTCTTATAACTTATATTAGCTCATAATTCTTCTCTGTATCACAAGGCTTGGTACCCCTATCAGGGAGGCATTCTCATTTTGCTTCCTCTGCATCTGGGTGACAACTGCAGACTGAGTCTTTCCTCTTCCCCAAATTCTCCTCTTCTTGTCACCCTGCCTCTGCTTCCTGCCTGGCTACTGGTCAATCAGTATTTTATCAAAATACAAGTGATAAATCTTTACAAAGTACAAAACCATTGTCCCACAGCACTATCAATGGGCATGTTAATATAGAAACAGGAGAGTTTTTCAGGGTCCCAGACAAAGAACTAAAGGCAGCTAGAAGGAGGGTTAGCCTCCCCAAAGCATGTGCTCCCTTATTGGTTGTACAATGCAGAGTACTCAGTCCTGAAACCATATGCACACAGACAACAAAAAAGGGACTTGCTGGCTGTACGTATTTAAATTATATATATACATATAATATAATATGTATATTATATATTTATAACATGATATAGTATGTGTTATATATGTTTATGCATTACACACATATGCATCTGTATATGTATATAACAGTAATAAAGAAAAGGCTATCAACTTGAGAGTGGGGGAATGAAGGGCTGGAGGAAAGAGGCAAAGTGATGTAATTCTATTTTATTTAAAAACATATTTTAGAAAATCAAAAACTATAATTAAGGAATAAATGAAGAGATCTAAATCAGTGCAATAGTAAAACAGACAAATGGAGAATTAGGTGATGAACCAAGAGAATACATTAAGAATGAAGACTAGAAAGGCAAGAGGATGGAACATAGCATACTGTGTGGACATGTAGGGGACATAGAGAAAGTAGCACATTTATAGAAGAGAAAAAAATGGGAAGACTGTTTGAAAATATGAAGTTAGAATTTCCTCAACCTGAGAGGAACATTAAACTACAGAATCAAATAGATAATGGTCAACCATGTGGTGTTTTATAAATATAAATTCATGGTTTAGGAAAGGATATAATCAATTTGAAGAAAATTATTTGATTACTTTAACCTAATTATGATACCTTTAGTAAATTATGAGTAAAGGGGATTCCCTTATATCGATTGTATGCTATATATAATAAAAAACTCACAAAGCCATCATTTTTATCAGAAAACTCCTTATTTAAATCAGATGAGATGCTGGGTATAACCATTAAAAATCCAAAGCTTATCTGAATCAGTGGACCTGTGAAACTAGGTAAGTTTTATGCTTTTAAATGCAAAGGTGGGGTATATGCAGTAAAATACTAAGAACATTTTTGTTCAAATATTTGTGTTGGGTCCAAATAATTTTTCAGTAGCCCCAAACAATTTTAATATCCATCAGTGAACACTCCATTAGGTGTCTAGGTTTGAGAGTAATTTGATGTAGCTCAGTGTTGGTCTCTCTAGGGCTCTAGCCACAGCCTATGCCACTGTGGTTTCAATTTCAAGATTTAGACACAAATTCTTCCCTCAAATTTATTTTTCCTCGAAGTTAATAATGTTTATGACTCCATATTATTATCTACGTGTGCCCTTCCTATGGAGTTTTGCAAGTCTTAAGCTGCCTTTAGTTCACCCTGTCTTTATCTTTCATTTTAAGGGTATAATGTTTTTTCTTACAACATTCTGAAATTTTATTTGGGTCTTTTCCACCTGTTATAAGGGTCTAGGCAATCAGATAAGATCTTTCCTGGTTAATGCCATCTCCAATCCTAGCCTTTTCTGAGTCTGAAATAATTGATGAGTTATATGCCCGATCATTTTACCACTATTCAAAGGTTGTCTAGAATATTCATTATCTTCTTCGTAGAGTGTGTTTCCCTAACAATAAATTTCAGGGTTATCCATATTTGGCCACACAAATGATCAAGTTACTACAGCTGTGCTTCAGGGGACTCAGCTCCATCCATAGCTGACAGTAGAGCTTGTCATCAGAACCTTGTGGTGCTGATTTCATAAGCATGCGAAATGCAAGTGTGATAGGTTCAATAGGGCGTGTGTCAGGATTCTAGAAGCAAGGTAATGAGACCAAGAAATGTGCACGTAGAAGGGTCAGATAGCCTGAATGGAACTTCTTAGTGAACTATGTACAAGACTGTGAAGGTGAAACCCAAGTTGCTGTCTCGGGGGGGTTGAAGATGCCAGGAACTTGAAATAGCCTGAGAATGACCACAAACATTGAAAGGTGACCCAACAAGGCATTCATGTGTACTGCCCAAGCCCATTGTAGCTTAGGTAACGCCACTGTGTGTCACAAATGTAACAAACTTTGATGTTTCTACTTTGTGTCTTTGCTAATGTTCTATTCCTCCCTTTGTAATGAGAATGTGTGTTCTGTGCAATTATATAAAGGAAATTTAGAACATGTTTTTGTAATAGAAGGGCTTTCAGTCCATAGTTTGACTTTAGAGATTGGGCTTTGTGGTAACTGTTAAGATGATAGAGTCTCCTGAAGGTAGACTGAATATATTTTGCATTATGAGATGCCTATTAGCCTTTGGGGGACACAGGAATGTGGTCTAAGTCCGAACTATGGTCTTCATTTTGTGTATAGCAGTAGCAGTGTTTTAGGGGGTGGGGAGCTGGAGGACATGAGATCTAGCTTGTGGAAGGGGCTGGCCAGGGAAGGTTTTGAAAGGCCATAGCAACCTGCAGTTCTGAGCTTCCTTGTTGCTTTCTAGCTAATTATGATGTGAAGAGCATCAGCTTCAGGTTCCTGCTGCTATGGATGGAGTTGATCCTCCCACCACACCTTCCTTGCCATGATTGCCTATGTTAACTGAAACCACGAGCCAAAAATGGACCTCTCTTCCCGCAAGTCACTTTCATCAAGTAATTCTATGAGAATTACTGTGCTATGGCATTGAGAAAATACACAGTGTTTGTAATAAGTCACCACAGCCTGGGTAATTGAAAACAGAACTATTCTTTTACAATGCTATTGTCCAGAAGACAAAATTCAGTATCCCTCAGATAAAACCATGAAGCTGGGGGGCCAGCTCCTTCTGAAGCTACAGAAAAGAATCCATCCTTTGCCTGCTACCATTTTTTGATGTGTGCTACTATAATTTATGCTTCTTTTCACATCACATTGTGTGTGAATGTGTGTGCTTGTGTATTCAAATATCTCTCCCCTTTCTCCTATAATACATATACAATTTGATGAAAGGCCCTTCTAGATAATCTGGGTTCGTATCTCCATCTCATATCCTTTATCATAACACATCTGCAATGCCTCTCATTTTCTCAATAGAAGACTGTTTGTAATTTCTAAGGAGTATGATGTGGATACATGGGGTGTCATTTTATATCCACTTCCCAACAATAATTCTTTTGAAATTCATCAATGGTTCCTAAAATTCACATGGAAGCACAAAGTGTAAAGGATTGCTGAAACAATTTTGAAGGACAACAGTGAGAGAGAGTCACATGGAGATACCAGAACTTTAGAGAACATTGAAGAAATGAGACATTTTGTTATGCACAGAACAGAGAGATAAGCTATCTCGTCAGACACATTGCAAAATGGTCCATAAAGACAGGGGAATTAGGTAAGCCACAGAGTTAGCTTTCCATATCAAAGTGCAACACATGGATTATTCAATATGTGATATTTGGACAATTAGCTCTCCAGATGGTAAGAAGGAAGATGAAATCCCTAACCAATGTGATATACAATAAATTCCATATGGATTAAAGATCTTGATGTTAAATAACAACCCTTTAATCTTTACATAAAAAATATCTTGTTACCTTGATGCAAGACAGAATTTTTTTAACTAAGGAATAAAATAATATGCCAAAAAGAAATTAAGTGTATAACTTCTTTTATTCAATACAAAAATTGCCCATAACAAATTTTATAAACCACACACATATGCAAGAGTTTAGAATTTACAAATCATAGAGGTACCAATGATGAACAGGGAGAGTAGAAGTTTTTCTTTCAGATATTTAAGAAATGCCAAAAATTTAATAAGATAGCAGACAGTGAACACAATGGATTCCAAAACCATGAGAAGTTGTTCACTCATCCAATCAGATATATTATTATAGAAAAATAAAGCTTTGATGATATATATATATATATATCACCAACATGCATTCATTGTACAGTGATAGGCTTAATAAAGACATTTTTATACAAGTGTATCATATGCTTTGACCTCTTCCTCCTAGCCCTTTCTTTCCCTAAGACAGTCTCAATTCTTTTGTGCCACTCATATAAATGATTTCTATCTACCTATATAATATCTATGAGCTACAAACGACAGAAACATAATCCTCTCAATATGTCAGTGAATTGTTTACCATTATCTAGAAGCTCCAAAGATGTTCATATCTATGAATGGGAAGTTTTACTGCTGAATTTATGTCATTGAGCAGTACTGTTCAAAATAATAACTTAGAGGACTTGGGAGATGGCTATGTGTAAGGCTATTGTTAGGCAAGAATGGGGAACTTAGGATACCTAATACCAAGTAAAAGCCAGATAAGCACATGTCTGCAAACACAGCACCACGCAGAAACAGACAGATCCGAAGGCTGCTTGCCAGCACTCTAGCCCAAACAGTTCCGGGCTCAGTAAGGGGCACTGTCTCAGAAAGTAAGGAGAGGGTGATAGATAAGAAAAAGAAGGAGGGAGAGAGAGAGAGTGAGATGGAGAGGGAGGGAAGGAGAGAAGGAGGAAGGGAGGGAGGGAGGAAAGGAGGGAGGGATGAAAAGGAGGGAGGGAGGAAAGGAGGGAGGGAGGAAAGAGAGAAGGTTTCCCTATATGAAATCAAACAGTCCCCAGGTCATTTTCATTTGACTTGCTAAATGTCTCCTACTGTCACACTAAACTGTTAATCTACTTTCTTTAAATAAAAGTATTTTCATATTTTCAATTGTTCTCAAAGCCTCTGTCTTGTTCACATTAAATTAATTCAGTTAAGACTGTGAAGTCTTCAAGAGATGTCCTTATTCATCTCAATTATACAAACGCCATTTAACTACTCCCCCAGAACAACTTTGTAATGAAGAAACAATCATTGGCATCACAGTCTGCCTGGGAGATTCACATTGTTCTCCCTCAGTGTCCTGAAGTAAGTGTTCAATGCACCTTTGCATTGAGGACACACTTGTTCACCCAGAGAGAAGTGTGGCAAAACCTACAATCCTATTCATTCTTTAATTACAGCACACCGTTCATTATGTTATCCAATAGTAGAAAGAGATGTGCTTCAATTGGCAATCTCAGGTTTCTCTCCCCTAGTTACAGAACAGCTTCAAATGTGTCAGGAGTGGAATTTTAGCCTCTATCAACGTGGGGAGAAGTATGCACCAAGCAGAAGTTCTTATCCCGAAGTGGAGTAACTTTCTTTAGGCCAAAATTCTACTTAATTATTTAGAAATGGCGTCCTGAGAATTCCTTTCAGTTGCTTCAGGATTTACAAAGACCTACAGGGCTGCAGTCTGAACTTCCGCACAAACATGAGGGTTCGCCATGTGTAATGTATCACCTCAAGTGGGAACCTCCACTCTTCTGTGGCAATCAGAACCTTCCTGTCTTTCATATATGTACATGGTAGGACTTGAGGTGTCCAGGTATCTGTCACTAGACGCTCATGAGTACAAAGTTGTGTTACAAGAAGGACTGTCACATAAGAAGGCAATGAAAAAAAAATAAAATAAGAAAGAAGGACTGTCACAAGGTGTTAAGACATCACAAGACAGTATCTAGCATTTTTTATTGTTGTTAATACAGAAATAGTCCGTGGCAGGTGATTTAGTTTGCCTAACCCCTCCAGCCTCTGTCAGCTCCCAGGAGTGGTGAGGCTGTCATCTAGGCAAGGGGCAGAGCACAGAATAGGTCTGAGCAAGGCTGCGCTACAGGAAGGGGCTTTGTGGTCTACGCAAGTCTTCTTAGTCTGCACTGACAGCCACCCATGTAGCCCTCCAGCTATTCAGAGAAAAGAAAGGCTCCCGAGTTATTTCCAGGCGCATGGTTCTTTCCTTTTAGATTACTCAGAGATCACAAAGAGCCTTGACAATGAAAGCTGAGTTCGGATGACTCAGTCCCCCCACCAACGTGGAAGCCGAAGGAAATGATGCACATTATTAGGCGGCCCCCACACAATAGCTCTATAATTAATGTTTGTTTTCGTAAAAGCTGCTGAGCAATAACCTGACGTTGACATTTTTTTCCTTCAGCTTTGAGGGAAGAAGAACTGCAGTTAGAGGCGAAGGGATGGATAACTCAATCCCCTTCCTGCCAAAGGCCTTGCTGTAGTTTCAAATCCTGTTGTTGCCTGAAGGCAAGATAAGGTTAGAGGACAAGGTAACTAAAGTGAGTCGGAAAGGGTTTGGAGGCTGGAGAGTTCATTTGTTCAGATGCCCTTTTATCCATAGAATCATATTCATATTTTAATTTCATATCAGATTCTGGAAAGATGGGGAATAGTTGGGTGGTGCAAGTGTGAGCTATAGGCTCAAATATGAACAAAGAGCAGGATAATGTAAGTCAAATACTGAATTTCAAATGCAAGGCCTCACTTAGACAGACGCAGAGGAGGTCAATTATACTTAGAGAGCAGAGCATGTGCCAATAAAAGAAAAAATAGAAAAAATAAAGAGAAATCAATGAAACCAAAAGATGGCTGCTTGACACATCGATAGCATTGGTAAAGTGATGTGAGATATGTATGTGAGTCTCTGAGAATGAATTGAAGTTCCTTCTGTCAATTTATTCTTTCCAATTACCCAGACAGCTCTATTACTCATCTCATTAATTAACTCTAATTAGAAATAAAAAAACCAAAAAGTTAAGCACAGTTCCCATGCCTCTAATCCCAGTCTTGAGGAAGCTGAGGAAAAAGGATAATGAACTAGAGGTTAGCCTGTACTCTGTGTGGAGTTCTGGAACAGCCTGGATTACTTACTGAGACCCTGTTTTATAGCCACCCTCCTCCATGAATAGAGAAGAAAAATAGAAAAAGAAAATTTGAAACAAATATCATGACAGCCATCAATATTGTATGACTCAACTATCAGATTAGTTGGAATGTAAGAAGTGGGGCAAGAAGCAGGTAACCTGGGGGATGGACCACTTTGGGAGGAGATTCCGAGGATTCATCACATCAGTCTTGTTAAAGGAAGGCCCAAAATAGTTGTGTCTTAATCTTAAAAATGAATTTGGCTTCATTTACAGAATTTTATGCCTTTGAACATTTGTACAAATATGTGTAGATTTTAATGTGATGTTGGGACATCCTATTTTTTATATCTTTACCCTTGACGCCGAAGAAGACACAACAAGAATTTACTTTCTATAGTTGTAAATAAGGGGAATGATATAGTGATGGAGAGATAAGGCTACTACTTGAGACAGGCAAATAATACTGCATTGTATGCGGCAATCACACACCCACTTACGCAATATGACGGATGGCTGCTTCCATATGTAAACCTGAATGAACTAAGGGATGCCTAGATAGTTAGACAAAAACAAATTATATTTTTCTGGGGACAATGAACAGTGAAGTCAGTAGACACAGCAAAGATCATCTTCACAATGTATAGTGAATGTATGGTAGCTATTTCATCCAGTGTCCATTTAGATGTCCATATTGTCCCACCTGCTAATTCCTAACTGCTTTGTAAAACCTATACTTATTTCCACAGATAAGCATAGCTCACCTCATCAAAGAAGCCTCTCTTTACAGCATAGGGAGGCCATTACAGAAAACCATAACTGGTTATAGTGCAGAGATTGAAGAACTGTGTGGGGATGCCAGCTTCAGTGAATAAATCTACAGCAAACCCCCTACACCAAGGCTGAGAACATCATGGAAGAGGGCACAGAAAAGAAATGTAAGAGCCAGAGGCCGGGAAGTCTGCTGCAAGATTATTTCTCTTAGAAATGACAGGAAAGTCATATCCATGATACCTCAACCATAAGGCTGCCTCAATAAGATCTGTACACTGACAGCATCAAAATGCATGATAATTTGGAAGAGAAAAATCTCACAGAGCCTCATCCTTAAGCAAAAACTACAGGCAACTAATGACAGCTATAAAAGGGATAATTTGCTCTCTCCCAAGGATGATATCTCAAGCAGATTATCTAACACAAAGTGGTCAGCCTTGAAATCACTCACACACACGCATACATGCATGCAACAAACATGGACTCAACATGTTTTAATTACATATGTGTGCATATATATGTAGCAAGAATAATCAAAGACTAGAATGCCATTCATTCGAGGGGGGATATGAGAGGGATAATTAGAGGAGAGGAAAGGTGAGACATGATATTTTAATTAAATTAAAATTTTTTTTAAAAATTGTTTTTTTTTTCAGCCAAGGTTTCTCTGTTTAACAGTTCCAGCTATCCTGGAACTCTCTTCGTAGACCAGGCTGGCCTTGAACTCACAGAGATCCTCCTGCATTTGCTTCTCGAGGGTTGGGATTAAAGGCATGTGCCACCATCACCCAGCTAAAATTAAAAATTTATATAAAAGAATTGGTAAAGAATACAGAGCAACTACACTAGATTTAATTGATATCTGTATATCAGAGAGCAGGAAATTAAATGAACTAAATTTTGGGAGCCTGCTATGACAGTGAACTCTTTAAGATGATGAACGTTGTTGAGTCTGAGCTCATTTATAACCGAGGAAGAGATACCACACCCATTGAGCACACTGAATTTCTGAGTGGTCATAGTCTTCCTTTGGTTGTATTGCTACTGCCATTTAGTGAGTGGCACAGAAAGCTAGGACCCAGAACAAAAGAAGGCTCTGCAGCAGGTCCAATCTGCTACATCACCTGACAAGCTGCTCTGACACTTGGATCATGTGGTCCAGCAGGTTTGTTGATGCTTGCAGCATCAGTGGCAATAGATTTGGCATTTGAACATTTTGGCATGTCCCTGCAGGTGAATCATAGCACAGGCCCTTGAGATTTTGAGTTTATTTGTACAGAATTATTCTCCTTTGGATAGTCAAGAAGAGGCAACTCTTGAACTGCCTCTGGACCTCAGGAGAAACTAAATGTTTGACAATAGGCCAACAAGTAACCATGACACCCATGATACTCATCATGAATTAGGCTCATAAAATTGGGCATGTTCAATACTCTATGACCAAACTGAAATGATATATAGGGAATGGACAAAGTAGGACCTGAATCACAAACAAATTACACATAGAAATGGTCCATATGTCTACGGTCCCCATACCTGCCTCAGTATTTCTCGTAGATTGCGCAAATGGCCCGAGAGAAATCAAGAGAAGATTTTTATTTTAGTACCATTTGGAAGTGGGCAAGTCCAGAATGATCCCCTTCTAGGGAATTCCTGAAGGACAGCAGGCATTAGCACCTCAGGCAGTGTACCTAGCTGTGTACTTTGCATAGAAAGAAAAATGACTGAATTTGTCTTTATACACCAATCTATTGAATGGAGCCAGTGGTTTGGATGGTCATAGACTTGAAAGAAATGTGGTTAGGAAACTGGTAGCAAAGAGCAATGGGAAAGAAATATGTAGAATTAATGGATAAAAGTGCAAAGCTATTTATTTATTCTATGAATGTTCACTTAAGATGGAAAAGATGCTTAAAAATTAAATAGAGGGACAATGCATTTGATAGACACAGGCCAGCTTCTTTATTCAGCCACCTCTGAGGGATTCATAAACAAAGAAGTCTGGTAGTTATTTATGTTAGGGACCATATGGACTGTCTGTCATCAGAACACATAAGGCTGCCAAGGCACTGATGGGTACCCAATCTGTGGGCAGCAGAGGCTAACGCTGAGTGTCGGCCGTGGCACCATTCTCCATAGTGAGTTCCCAGCTCCCAAAGGACTGGCTGATCCCCTAGACCAGTCATTCTCAAGCTGTGAATCACATCGCTTTGGGGGCTCAAACAACCATTCAGAGGGTCGCCTATCAGATATCCTGCGTATCAGATATCTACCCTGCAATTCATAATGGTAGCAAAATTACAGCTTTGAAGTAGCAACAAGATAGCTTTGTGGTTGGGGTCACCACAAGAGGGACTGTATTAAAGGGGCACAGCAATGGGATGGTTGAGAACCACTGACCTAGACTGTTTCCCATATAGAAAAGGACGTGCTTTGTCCTTTCAGAAGTAGACATTTACTCTGCAAAAGCTACTACCTGTGAACTTCTGCGATGCCCACACCTACATGATTACAACGAGTATTGCTTCTGGCCAAAGAACTTGTCACCCAATAGAAGTATAGCAATAGACCTTAGAATTCACTTGCCACACCATGCTCCCCCTGCCATGAAAAAGCTGCTTTGAGAGGTGAGTTGAATAACAACTGGGAAGCCTTAGTTATTCTAACAGCAGTGGCAACACATTGTAGGACTTGAGCAAGGTCTCCCAAAGGGGTTTATGACCTGAATTATCTCTCTTGTAACCATGATTCATAGGTCCCGAATCAAGGAATAGAGATGAGAATCGAGCTATTCAGTATCAGTCCTAGCAAAATATGTGGTTCCTGTTCCCAGCATTCTCTGCTCTGGTGAACAGAAAGTACTTGACCCTGAGTGAAGAATGCTTCTGTCTGGAGATGCGCCCACATTCTGTGGAGCAGGAATTTCACATTCCCATCAGGCACTCAGCCCTTCATGCCTTGGAGACAGCAGGTTAGGAAGTAAATTAGAATGTTCTTGGGAGTACTGATATGTACTGGAATAAGGAAACTGCACTGAGTATCACCGTGGAGGTTAAGAGCATTCTGAAGTACGGAGGAGCCTAAGGGCATCCCTCATTGCTACCATCCCTTCAGGAAGGGATAATCCTTACAAAGAAGGAAAAAACACAAAGACCCAACCTGCATAGTCTTATCAATGGTTCAATGAAACACTCTTCGGTATTTAGATCATTGTAGGCTACTTCACCAGGTGAAGAAGAGTGCCAAGCTATGATGCAAGCTGAACCCGAAAGCTCAAAATTATAGTGTTTTCTCACAAACAAAAAGACCTTGAACTTATTTCAGTGTAGACCACAGGAGAAGAAAGAGAAACGTGTCTGAAACAACGAAGTGTGTGTATGGGGGGTGGCGGGTGTCTATGACAGAGAGAGCAATAGAAGAGGAGTTTCACTTCCACAAGGTCAAGCAACTCCCCCGGTTAAGAAGCCTGGGAGAAAGCTCTAGAGAGAAAAATGGATAGGAGGATAAAAAGGGACAGTAGTACTGTAACAGGAGACTCAAGGAGCAGTAAAGACTCTGAACCGCCACAAGTTCTATGTATACCATATTTAAAAATGTCCTAGCAAAAGGAATAAGTGTGCTCAAGAAAGGTTGGTTGAATTCCATGGTATGATTTTCTTCACAAATCGTTCAAATAGAATAGATAAATGTTCATAAACATTTACTGATACATCATCGTTTTACTACTTGCTAATTAATTCACTAAGATTGATGAGGATTAAATTAGGATAGTGAGCTACTGGATGGAAAATTTTATTTCCTGATCCTACATACTCACACTCAATAGGAGCCAAAACCCTGGTTGTCAATGGTTACACCACTGTGATTCAGAAGAAAGCTGTTCCACATTAGTAAATTAGATTAAAAACACATTGTTACTTTCAACATTAGCAAGAGCCACATGGTATTTTGCAACAGAGCAGAAGATTTGTGAGCATAAAATCTTTCCCTGCTAGGCCAGGTGGTCCAGATGACAACTCTCACACACCAGGGCGGCAAGCGTCATCCTTGCTTTTAAAAGTTGATTAAATCTGAATAAATAGAGTGAAGGTATTGTGAAATATAAAAACAGACAAAGCAAAGACATAATAAAGTGCAGACTCCAGTCTGCTTGAAGCTTAAGGACATTTGTGAAATGGTACGTTATTGTGGCCTCTTTGTCATTAACATCTGACTCCACAATCACAGATTTCATGCAGAAAGTAAACTAGAGCCACAGGATGCAGCAGTATCTCCTGACAAGAGTCTAGCATCAGCAGGTGGGAAGGCAGAAGCAAGAGAGATGCTGGAGGGATT
The DNA here is from genome assembly GCA_001685075.1 of Bramus lutescens. Classification (NCBI taxonomy): domain Eukaryota; kingdom Metazoa; phylum Chordata; class Mammalia; order Rodentia; family Cricetidae; genus Bramus; species Bramus lutescens. The sequence continues at coordinate 13,753 of LOEQ01008314.1, forward strand.
GGGAGAACCCCTTCTGTATCCCACAGGAAAGAAGGATCCATTTTCCTTTAAATCACCACACCAAAGTGGCTGTGCCAAATGCAAACTTCCGATCTTAGTCATGAGCTTTGGCCCAGTTGGCAAAGTGTTTGCCAGGCATGCAGGGGGATCTGAGGTAGACCCTCAGAATACACGTAAAAAATAGCTGGCTGTCCCTGAAATCGATCACCAGCCTTCACATATACCCTCACACACAGCACTTATACTTACATGTTTTCAGGAGAGAAAAAAATCGTCATAACTTCATTCAGACTCTTGGCAGACATCAGCATCAGGAAAGAAGCCAAGACTGGTTCTCTTGTGAACTTGAATAGATGATGTGTCAAAAGGAGACATAGATCAGCAAGGAAAAGAAATCAATGGCTTGTGTGGTAAATGAATAGAACTGGAGACATAAACAGGTGCTTATAATGATATATATTTATATTTGCACAGATCGGAATGTGTACATTTCTTGGCTTTGTTGGTTGAGGGCTCATTTTTAATGCATATACCTGATAGTTCTATAATACCATTCTTCAGTAAAAAGGAACCAATGCTCCTTGCAGAAATGACTGATTCTAAGATTTGGGGGAGGGGGAGGGAGAGGGGGATGTGCAAGATGAGCCTGGAGCCTCTGTTAGTGGTAGACAGTGTCAAATGTAAATAAGAATAATAATAATGTGAACTAGAAAGAAAAGAGAAAGAAGCAAGCAAACAAAGAAAGAAACAAAGTAAAAGAAACACTCCACAATGCCGGAAGTTTGCCACAATGACCTAGTAACTAAACAAATGTTTCCTGGAGTTGCGGAACTGGCAAGGTGGCTCCCTGAGGGAAGCACATACCGAGAACGTGTGCAACCTGGACCACCAACACCAGTGAACATGCCGCGAAGTCATGAAACCTGCCATAACTCCTATCTTCTAGAGACAGACGTGAGTTATCCCTGAAGCAAGATAGCTATGTAGACTAGCTAAAATGGCAAACTCTGGCTTCAAATAAGAGACCCTGTCTCAATATGTAAGGTAGAGAGTAATGAAGAAGGACAGAAGCCAATCTCCAGTCACGTATGCACATCCATACAGACACCCCTCACATGCTACATGTTACACCTAGTGCTGAGGGAACTGGAGCTAAGTGCTTCAATGTTTTGGGATTACAACCTAAGTGTAAAATTAATATCTGTGAGTCCAAACTGATATTAATATTTGGGTAAAAACATAAGAGAACAAAGACACAAATGTGTTATGCAGAGTAGTTCTTAGCAACAGATGTAGATACATGTCCTCAAGAAGGATAGCTTAGCTACGGAATCCTTCAAGGCAGGCTTGGTGTCCTGGGATTTTGCTAAGAATGCAGTGTGGATTTCCTGTGAGGAAACAACTGCCACCTTATTCAGGACACTCCTTTGGGGCACTATGGAGAGGACCGGGCTTAATCAGTCTGTGTATTGTAAGTTGAGGTTCCAATCTAGTGAGTGGTGTTGGAAGCCTTTTATCTCTTGAATAATGTTTTATGTACATAAGGTTGGCTCCAGTCCTTCCTTCACTATTCACCTTAAAATCTGATTTGCTAAACTGGTGATGACAATTTATCATTCAAAAAAAGTCATTATGAAATCCTGTCAGATACCAAGGAGGAAACAACAGACTCCATTAACTGTGTTTATGGGCAAGTCTCTTGTCTTAAAA
>LOEQ01008314.1:22149-35935 GCA_001685075.1 Bramus lutescens
AGACAGACAGACAGACAGACAGACGGGTATGTCTCAGCACATCAGTAGAAAGTTAGAAGATACGTCCGTGGGAGGTTGTCCTGATGAATTTTAATTGTCCACATGATTGGATTGGAAATACCCTAGGAGAGTATTAAATTACACATGGGTGATACCTGTGAGAGTATCTCTAGAGATTGTGAACAGATTGTGAGAGTGCTAACATAATGAATGCATTAATTCCCTGATGAATCCATAATATGATGAAAATGTTGAGGTGATAATAGTAGCAGGCAGGACATTGTTGGAGGAAGTAGGCCATTAGAGCATGACTAGGGAGACTACATCTTACTCTTGCCTCTTCGGATGCCCCTCTCTCCATATTCTACAAGCATCGATTTAGCAGCCTCTTCCAATAGAAAATGCACTATCACAATGCTCTGCCTCAGAACATACTCAGAATCAAGTAAACAATCTGTTGTATCCAGAGGAGACCCATCTGCATGTATAATCGAACACATGATCTGGATAAGTTGGTTTACAGCAAGCAGCAAAATAATATATTGATTTAAGATTTTAACTTCCTGGAGTCAATTGTCAAATCACCTTGACTCAGGTGGCCCAGTGCTTAGTCCTCAAAGATAAGGCATAATGAAACAGTATTTCAGTACTCTCTTGTTCTTAACACAAGCATATCCCCTTCAATGGTTCCTTGAATCGAGAGATGACAAATGTGTGTGAATGTTCCACTTCCAATCCTCATTCAGAGCGCTACTGCCTCATTCTCTCCCACAGAAGAGAAGAGCTAAGAATACATCGGAACGCGGAGAGTGCCAGTTGTCTGCTTCTCCCAGGTGTCAAGCTGCTGTTTGCTAACCAGAAGTTTAGTGGGACATTCATTCTACACAGCACCATATCACAGCCAGCACAGAACACGGAAATACCCAGGCAGATGTTTAGCCGCATAGGGAAGAGCTTCACAGGATGCCAGCTCCAGTGAAACAAGAGTTTAATCACTCTGTTCTAATGATCCTAGAGGAAACAGGAAAATGGATGGAGAAGCCAGAGGGAATGGTGGGGGTTAGACCTCCTATGGCTTGAAATATAGCACCAAACTGAGGTTTCTCTGCTCAAGATTTAGCAATGCAGAGATCCTTATTAAGTAAAGTTATAATTCAGAGTATGAAATCCTAGGAGCAAAAGGACACAGTAGTCCTGCTACTAACATGAAAATCACCAAGCAGAGGGACCATTCTTGTTGAAAACTGTGCTGGACTGTAGAGAAGTCGGTGGCATAGAGTACACTCCAAAGTCAGCTATAAGAAAAAAAAACTGTGTGGAGAATGCTCATAAGAAACCATTAAGAAACACATGGGAGAGAGCTAGGAGTTAAGAAAATGAAACCCCTTCAAGGCACAGGTTTATTTCATTTCTATTGGCAGTTAAATGCCATGGTTCCTCATCTTGACCTCTACCCCACCCCAACCTGTTCCATCCCGAAGTCATCCTTATTTCCCTACTAGAAGTAGAGTTGCTCACCTGCTATTTCTAAAACTACTATTAATAGAACCCCCAAAGCACTCCTGTCTGCTGAACAAGTCACTGAAAATAGCAGCACATTGCAATCTGCGATGGAAACGTGTCAATTAAAATAATGGATTTTTAGTTGCAAATCATTATCACAGTTTGACTTTAAAGTGATAGATGAGTTATGGTAAGGATAAAGAAAGGATGAAAGCAAAGAAACACTTGTCAAATGATCCCCAAATTGGCTTGGTTTTCAGAAAGGAATAGGGATGTAGGAAAAAATGTAGGCTTGTTTTGTTGGCTCTAGACTGGGTATTGACTCTTAGGACAGAGCAAAAGACTCCTGGATACTAAAATGTCTTTTTTAATGCATATTATATCTAATGGGCATAAAATTTAAAACATTACTTGGCAACCAGCAAGTTGGTTCAGTGGGTAAACTTGACAAGTTTATTGACAAGTGCCTTCTTAGATTGATCCCGGTGATCCAAATACTGAAAGACACAACTGACTCCTGCAAGTTGCTGCCCTCCAGCCTCTCTATATATACACTGTGACACCATGTGCACCTGTCCCAAATAAAATGAAAGTGTAAAGTATTAAAATATTCTTTAAATGCCATGTGTGAGTTAGTCTATATAAAAAAATGTTTTCATATGTTTCATGTAGGTATACATGGGATGGCCATTTATAAGACAATTATTTCTTGCCAAGATAACAAGAGCCCAGATTAAGTAATGGGGTAGTAAAGGGATCTAGAAACCCCAGTTTTCTCTTCTCCAGTGACAATTGATATCAAAGTGACCCACCTTTATGCACTCTATTCTCACTGGTTATATTATACCTCACTTTCCTGTTTCACGTACATGGAATAACATCATACTTAGTCTCTTTGCTGGGCTTCTAGAAGCCTTTCAGGCCTTCCTTGCCAGATTAGGACTGTTCGGGCACTGAGGACATGAGCAACAACTGGATTCTCAGCCTCTACATTGTGAAGACAATCATTGTTCAACCTCCCAGTGCGCATCCTGTAAGTCTCCTAGTAAATTCACTCCCTTTGTGTTCTGGTGGGACTGAGGGAATAAATGACCATTCAAAAAGATTTTATGAGCACATGGAAACAATTTTAATATTCTATTCTCATTATGAAAATAAAATCATTTTTAATTAAGGTGCCTCAATCTGATGGAAAGTAGCTTTTGTTTGGCAGTTAAAGACTCTTCCTCTTCTTGAGACCCAGTTAGAACAGATCTTCAGATGACCTGGCCAAGGGTCAGGAAAGCTGACCTCTCAAGACTAAGAGGGGAAGGAGGGATCTTCCTTGTCCCTTTTTACTCTATACTTTAATATTTCCTATTTGTTTCAATGGTTTCATATTTCATCTACACTTAAAAACTATCTAACATCATTCTTTTTAAAAATATTTATTTATTTTTATTATGTACAAATATTATGTAAAATATTATGTATAAATAAAAATTCATTTATACTTAAATATTATGTATAAATAAAACAGAATATGTGTGTATGTCTGCAGGCCAGAAGAGGGCACTAGACCCCATTACAGATGCTTGTGAGCCACCATGTGGTTGCCGGGAATTGAACTCATGACCTTTGGAAGAGCAGGCAATGCTCTTAACCACTGAGCCATTTCTCCAGCCCCCTCTAACACCATTCTTTAATGACTGAAGATAGAGTTTGGGCCCTACTGACCACTCTTCTGATCCTTAGGACTGCCCTGTTTAGAGTACTGAAACATTACTACCCAAGGGCCTCACCTGCCACTCTGTGGCTGGAAGTCTTGAAGGACCCATTTCATGTGATCCCTTATCCTAACCATTCCACACAAATTGCTCTCCACCAATTGCTTGGATTTTTCCATGACACCAAGTCCCATTGCCATCTCAGTTCTGACACTGGATGCCCAATATTGCCAAATATTAGCCACCTTCCTCATGATGACACCGTGTGAGTTGACTCTATGCTGTAGAAACCGCTTTCTCCTATGAGTTTTTAAAAGCCAACTGGCCTTTCTTTTCCTTGTCATCGTCCACAGAGGCTGACCTCTGACGCAGCAGCACACCGTCCTGTCTCCTGCACAAGGATGCTAGCTGCTTTCACTGCCCTCTCTAATTTGCATCAATTTGTGAAGGTAGATGCTGGTGTTTGCAGCGACAGGAATAGCAACGGCAGAGGTGTTGGAAGCGCTGTCACTGTAGTCTGCGGAAGCCTCTGTCAGCATTTTTCAGAACGAAACAGCAGGGGCTTCTTATAATGTAGCTTTAATTACAATGACCAAGCACCCTGGCATGGTCTGAGGAGTTGCTTATGATACACCTGCCATGAATAATCCGAATTGCCTCAAGATGAGTCCCGCAAGCGGTGCCACCCCGCAGGTGCCAGTTAACAGTTCTTTCTCCTCTGTATACTGGTGACCCAGCTGCTTGAATGCAGAACAAGTAATGAAAATGAACAACCCCAGCCAATGATGTCAGGTGACCAAAACTATGTAGCAAAACTTCTGTATTTGTGACATACCTAAATACTTCCAATTTTCAAGCTGTGATCTCTAAGTTCAAATTGATGAAATAAATTGAAATGGTCGTTGCTTGCCTTCTAACAGGAAGCTAATCCTTGGAGGTTTCTATTTCAAACCTGACCTTCAAAAGCCTAGTCAGATAATGAATCTCAAAACACAGCCAGCAGATGGCAACAGAAAGACTTGCTTGGGGTTCTTTGCTCTTTGTGGTGGGGGAAGTCCAAAGGACAGTAAACAAAACCCGGAGATCACTTTCTAATATGGTTTACGCAGAGACCAATTCAAGGGTGAGGAAGTATTTAAATTAGATAATAAAAGCAAGCAAATCTTACTTGTTGATGCTTCCTATCATTTTTGAAGATAAATGAAAATGTCTAATCATCAGATAGTGTATAGTAATAATACTCATCAGGCAGAACTTCCATATTTTCAATAGGTTTAATATAACTCCATGGAATGTGGTTGAGCAAAAAGTTAAACTGGAGAATCCTTAAACTCTCAGGGTGTGCTGTTCTATGGATAATAAAAACAAAGTAATGTTATAACTGTGACTATTTGGATAATATAAAATATTCATAAAACATTTCTAAAGTATATTGTGTGTATGCATGGGAGCGCACGCACACACACGTGTGTGTGTGTGCATGTGTATGTGTCTGTCTGTATTTGAAGCAGAGTCTCAGTTCAGAGGCTGGCCTTGAATTCCTGATGATACTGGTTTAGAGTCTTAAGCATGAACCATTTACTATGCCTGGCAAGCAAAATAATTCTTGAATGTTTTCAACAGTTTTCTCTCAAACGTAACATTTCAGGGTGTCAGCACCTTCCTTACTGGTGCTTCCCTCAACTGAGAAGGGGATTTGAGGCTGACAAGCTTCATTGGTACTGGGTGCATCTGGCTCAGCACAAGACATGGGAAATATTGAGCTTGTGCTGGCTATTGTAAGGCTCATCCTTGAAGGGAAGCAAACCTGTTATTGCTTCCCTTAATGTACATCATTAACCCCCAAATCTCAAATACAGCGTTTTCAAATCCAGTTTTGTTTTTCATATTGACAAATATCACAAAAAGAAAATTCTACATCTGAGCTACTCATTAAAACACAGATACTCTGACAATATCAAGTAAAATTCCCTTCAGCCTATGAATTTCAGGTATGTATAAGGATGACTGAATTTGCTGTTTAGACTTTTGTGTGCTCCTTCAAGAGATCTTACTATGTACATGAAAATTATCCCAACATATCGGACAATTTAGATTTCAAATATTTTAGATAAGGAACAATCATTCTTTACTAATACAAATATTATTATACAAATATTATTATAACTTTGTTTCCTCACACGTCCTGTTAACTTGCGCATGGCAGGGAAGCAAGAGGACATGAGACTCAGTAGCAGACAAATGATGAATGAGTCATAAATTGGACTGAGTGTTGGTTTATTTATTTAGTTTATTAGAGTTCTCTGGAACCAGCTAGGCACTGTGCAAAGTTAATATATACAAGAATATTTATCCATCCAATTAGGAAAACATAAATTAGTCACATCATCTATGCTGTAAAAGTCACAACTGCCAGAAGGAATTAAACAAATGGAAGGCTAATAAAAATAAATGTTTTGCTATGCATTCTGGGTATCCTGCGCATAAGATTTGCAAGCAATGGGGAAAACACCCAAAGTTTATTAAATGGCAACTTCCTCATGATGTATGTGGTCACACAGAATAATCCACATCAACTATCACCTACATATTTATTTTACTTCAAATATATATATTGGGTGCTTTGATCTGTTCAGCAGTGGATCTAATGGTATTTTGAAGATTTAATTTTGTATTTATTAATGTACTGATGTATTAATTGTATTAAGTTGAGACCCATAAGGATCTGTCCTTTTCTGACACATTTTTGAGAGGTCACGCACCCTGCTTGAGTTAATCACAGCTACAAGAACCACCCACTTGTTGGACAAGGATTACCATTGTTTTGAACAGGCCTTAAAGGCCTAAGAAAACTTGCCCTAGAACCCACTCTATCAGGACCCCAAGGACCCATTCATTTATACCATTCAGAGGAATCCTTTGGTCTTCTCTTTTCCGCTAATAAGTGGCTGACCATTGCAATCACCAAATGTCGACTAAAACAATGTAAGAGAACTTAGTGACTACATCCCTGTATAACCTGTCTACACTTAACTGTTTTAAAAACATGCAGTCATGCAGTCTGTAATCATTTTAGTGGATACTAAAATTGAAATGAGTATCCCTGCCTGGGAAGAGGCTGTATATTTGAATATAGTCTTTGCTTTTAATTACCTCTGAATCGTGAATAATCTGTGAGTTGTAGTTTGCAATTTTAGAAGCCTTGCAATCTGAGACCCTGGTAGATGGCGCATTTGTAAAACAGAGCAGGGAAAGCGGTGAGTTAATTAAAAACAGTGTCAGGCATTCATGAATCTTTGGTGGAGCACACACACACACACACACACACACACACACATGGGGTGAGAGGGGCTGAAACATTGTTGGCATGTACTGTCATTTCAATTCTGTGATTAGTTCAGTAAATCCTCATGGATGACTGACTGTTGAGACACATGTGTGCAAAGGCAGAAGTCAACTGACAATTGGTATTTCTTCTTCTGAGAACTGTCTGTTCAATTAATTGATCATTTTCTTATTGGATTTTATTTTAGTTGTTTCATTTTTGAGATCTGTTTTTTACACATTCTATAGGTTGTTTTCTACATTTTAATAATTGGTTCCTTTGACACTCCAAAGCTTTTTAATTTTGTTCAATTCCATTGTGAAATCTTGCAATTATTTCCTGTGCGATAGAGAGTGTTTTGCTGTTATTATTTTGATTTCTTGGTCTTTGATTTTTTAAATCTTTGCCTGTGGCTACATCTTGAAATGTTTGCTTATGTTTGCATATAACAGTTTTAGAGGATCAGGTCTGTTATTAAGGTCTTGGACTCACTCTGAACTGAGTTTTGTGCAGGGTGAGAGATATGGATCTAGTTCCATCCATTTACAAGTGGATATCCAGATTTTCCAACACTGTGTTGAAGAGGCTGGCTTTTTTTTTTTTAGTGTTTTCACGCTTTTGTCAAAAGTTAGTTGGATGAGACTACTCTCTCAGGTGGCTGCTTTCAAGCCATACATGTTCCTTCTTTTAAGAAACCACTTATCTATGCTTTATAAGTCTAATCTCACTGGTTCCTTGTCTTTGTTATACCAGGACCTAATCAACTTTTATAAAAGAAAACATTTAATTGTGGGCTTGCTTACAGTTTTGGAGGGCTAGTCTGTAATCAAGGCTCGAAGCAGACAGATATGGTGCTAAAGCAGTACCTGAGACCCTTATGTCCTGATTTGCAGTCAGGATGAGAGCGAGATACTGGCTGGAAATGATGTGGGTTTTTAAAACTAAAGCCCATCCCAGGTGACATACTTCCTCCAATAAGACTGCATTTCCTAACCTTTCCCAAACAGTCTCTCTTACTGGTAACTAAACCATCAAATGTATGTGCCTATAGGGGCTGTTCTCATTCAAACCACCACATTCCCCAAGATGGACTAGGGTTTGTCATTGATGTCCTATAATTTGACAGCACTCTATTTTTTATGATAAGAATTGTTGAACACCCTCTGTTAGCTTGTTTCACAAGCAGAGCACTGAGCATGAGGGTGATATAATGGGATGGTGAGGACAGAAAAATGAACAACAGAGCTGGGATTGCAACCTACCCTAACACGCTTGCAGATACATAACACTTCTGAGTAATTCCAAGATTCTCTTAAAATTTGACCTCTCATTCTAAGTAATTCTTTCCTTAGAAATTGCATTCTTCACAAATCTCTTCTGATTACATGGGATGGTTTCTTCCTGAGTCTAATGACTATTGTAAAGAATCACAGTAGGAGGCTATTTAAAATTAAATTAATTAAATTAAATTAAATATTTTTAAAGATTGGTCTGGAAAGTTGTCTCAAGGATAAAAATGCTTTCCCTGGCTCTTGGTGTGAGGAAATAACCAGCTCCTAGAAGTGTCATCTGACTTCTACAGGTGCACAGTGCCCGGGTTCACAGACATACAACACACACACGTGCAAATTAAATAAAATAGTTTCATAGTTTTGTTAGTCCCATTACAAATGCTTGCTTGCTACCTGTGCCTACTGGCCACCAAGGAACAGCATAAATAAAGGACATTTCTATAATGGCAGCAGGCCATTGGACAGAACTGGTCTAGATGGTGTTTTAATTGCAGAGACTGTATTCTAGGGACCATCATAGGCTTTGTTTCTTTTCCATTGCTATTCAAAATCACAACAGACCCTTTTACCGACTGATGCAGCCTGCACTTAACCAGTCAATGACTGCAAGCAGAGAAAAAGCCTCCAATCCTGTTGGCTTTGTTCTTTACGTGCCCTGTGCTTGGGAGAATGGATGAAATGCTGTTTTCCTACCCTAGGCAGAAGGTTGGCATCCATCCTTTCTTGGGAAACAAAACAGTGCTGCAAATCAGAATAACTCACTACTTAAAAATAAGCTAAAACACGGACCAAATGAAAGCATATAAAAATTATAAAAATTATGTTGCCTATCAATAAACCACTGTAACCACTTACTATTAGCTAAACGTTGGAATTTACAACAATTTACTGAATCCTATACTTCATACTTTTCTTATATATAAAGAAGAATGGAGATTTTATTAATAAGTATTTATCTCAGTTTTAAAGAAACTTGTCAGCAGGGAAAACACTCAATTAAAACTCTAGTTTTTAGTGACTGTTAGGTAGGATCAGCACACCCTTTATTTGTAGTTTTTGATCCCATGACTCCATGACCGGAGTTTAAGTTTTAAGTTACTTTCCCCAACCCCCACTGTGTGTGTGTGTGTGTGTGTGTGTGTGTGTGTACATTCCTTGTGAATACTGTGGATATGTATAGCAATCAGAAGTCAACATGAATGTCTTTTGCAATTGCTTTCTAACTATTTTTTGAGATAGGTCTCTCACTGAATCAGAAGCTCTCTAACTCTATTAGACTGAATAGCCAATGAGCTGTAAATCTCCACTTTCCTCCTTACCCACCCCCCCAAGGACTGAGGTTGCAGGTATACACCATTGTGCTTTCTGTGTGGATGCTGGGTATTTGAAGTCCTCATACAGCAAGCACTCTATTAACTTGGCCATTTCCCAGCCCCTATTGATGTGGAGTTAGTGGTAGGCCACAACCTCGTGGCAATGCCCAGATTAACAGAAATGGATTGATTTAAGATGTAAGAGTTAGCTAGAAATATGCATAAACTAATAGGACAAGTAGTATTGTAATTAATATAGTTTCTGAGTGATTATTTCGGGTCTGGGCAGCAGGGAAACGAACGAGCAGCCTCTGCTACCAGAACTAGTTTTGCATAACTATGGTAAAGTACTAGTTGATTAATATTTACATTATTATTTTAAATAATAGTAAGTATAAATATAAGTATTTTTAAACAAATACTTATCATTACTTGTTATCCCAGCACTGGGGTAATAGATCTTTTAACACAAAGGAAAAGTTTATATAATGATAACATGGAATGATAAAATATTGGCAACCAATATCCATTCATGATATAAACTCACAAAAAATAGGAATTGAGAATCTCTTGAACATAATAATGAATAATGAAGAAGAAACAACATGATTTTAAGAAATTAGGTATTTCTTCACAATTTAATTCTGAGAATACAATTAACCCTCTCCACATTGTGCTAGATAACCTAGCCAATGTATAAAAGCAAAAAATGGGGACAACAAAGATATTGATTGGAAGGAGAAAAGAAAAGTAGGTAGATTTGCAGGCAAATCTACAGTTGTTTGTGTAGAAAACACTGAGCCAAGTGAATACACCAAGATGGCTGGATAGAGATTAACATAATCAAAACAATGCCTTTCCACACAGAATTTGAAACTAAAATCATAATACTGATTTATGTACACAAAATATATAATATTTATCTATAAATCTTGAAAGTATGAATAAAGGGGATTGAAAAATGCTACTAACAGACATAAAAATTGTCTACACATGTGGAAAAATATATCATAGTCACGGGTAGTAGGGCCCAATAGTGTAATCAGTTCTTCCTAAGTTGACCTACAGAATCAGTGCAATTCCATGCATGATACAAGTGAATCATTGTACAAATAACCATTGTTGGTCTAATGTTTTCTGCTGCTGTGATCAACACTGCAGCCAAAGCAACCTGGGGAAAGGGTTTGTTTTACCTTTCAGGTTACACTTTATCATTAAAGGAAACCAAGGCAGGAACTCAGGGTGCAGCTGCTTGCAATAGAAACCAGCAGAGGAATACTGCTTACTGGCTTGCTCCTAGGCTCATGCTTTTTCTTACAGAGCACAGATCTGCCTGTCCAAGGATAGTCATGTCTGCAGTGGATTGGGCTCTCCTGCATAATCAGCAATCAAGAAAATGCCCCCACAGACTTGCCCACAAGGCAGAACAATCGGAAACTCCTCAACTGAGGTCCCCTCTTTCCAGTTGAAAACCAAGATTGCCCATTACAATAGTTTATGTAAAAAGACCAAGATGGAGAATAGACATCAGCAGAACACTGAAGGATAAAGAAGGACTTATATGATCAAATCTGAAGACTTTCTATAATGCTACAGTGGTCAAGACAAAATCATATTTGACAAAAAATAAACAAGCGGATCAAAATGACAGAGAGTTGATAGATTTATTTTTAAAATATCAAATGACTTTTCACAGACAAAAAAAGTAATTCAGTGGAGAAAGAATAGACTTCCATAAAATAGCTGGAACATCTGGATATGTACAAGGAAAACATGACTTTATACAGAACTTCCATGTTTTCATTAAAAACTAACTCCATTAATGATGATAAATCAAAGTGTAAAATATAAGACTATAAAGCTTCTAGAAGATAGTATGTGGGACAGTCCATGTAACAAAAGATTTGGGGGAAAGTGATCAGTTGGACATCATTAATTTTTTAAAATTGAAGCTGGGGAGGTGGTTCAGGGAGTAAAGTGTTTCCTGTGAAAACAGAAAGACTTGAGTTCAGATCCTCAGAACCCACGGAAAAAGAAGGCTAATCATGAATACCTGGAACCCCAATAGCAGAGGGATATTTTGGGGCAAGATAGTTAGATCGAGCTTGCTGGCCAGCTAGTTTGGCCAAAAAGGGAAACTCCAGGTTGAGTAAGAGACCATGACTCAAAAAAATAATATAGAGAAAAATATGTGAATGAAGTGAGCCTCTGACCTTCATACATGTACACACAGATAAGTGCACTCCCATATAAATAACACACACACCACATAATAACAAACTTAATAGAGTGGCTAAAGTTTAAAATGTAAACAAGATATGAAGGAGAATTATGGTTTGTTGCTGGAAGGACGATGGAAAGATAGTTAGTTTGGAAAATAATTTAACAATACCTTACAAATCTATATATACTCTATATCAGCCCATAATGGATCTTGGCATTTACTCAACTGAACTGAGAATGTGTTCCTTCACAAAAACCTGCTCAGATACATTCATACCAGATTTGTTTGCAGTTACTCCAGATAGAACCAAACGATGTCTCCCACAGGTGAATGGATAAACAAATGTAATATGGCACATCAATACGGTGAAATGTTCTACACCAACGAAAGTGTGGTTTAATAAGCTACAAAAATATATGGAAGGGCTTCAGAATGTTGCTACGGCAAGCTATGTTGAGTTTAAAAATAGTTAGCAGGGGACTCGGAGGGATGCTCATGAAGAGGTACAATGTGCACAGTAGGGCTGTGGAACAGCTCTGCCTATGAACAAGCATGTGTGCATTAAAACTTGTAGAACTGGACAATGCAACCAGTGAACCATAATTCACACTATGAACATTATTTGCTAAAATAACTCATGTATAATTTTAATGTAACCATTCTGAAACAAAGTACTGATTATAGCGGGGAGCCTGGGGTGTGAGGGCAGTGTTGGACGGGCTTCTGAGAGTCTCCTTGTGCAACCTCTCAGTGGTCTTTAACAGCTACAGAGTTCCCTGTTAGTCTTTTAAAACACTAGCCCAGCCCAGTGACTGACTAGCAAACTGAGTTGAGCTGTTTTAATGATACAACTTTGGAACTGGAGCGATGATGGTCGCATCTGAGGAGCTGTTTATCAGTGTGCTCAAGTCTCCTAGTCATTGTAAGAACTAAGAGCAGCCTCAAACAATGTCTGATTACAAATATTATTTCCTGTGTCGTTCTACCATATGTCCATCTGTCGTATGACTAATGGCTAATGTATTTTGAAGACGTTGTCGTTGCATTTGCTGAAACTTTGGAATTTAAATACAATTATATTGTTATTTCATATCTGACAGTGTCACCAAAAAAGTTGGAATTTTTTTAAAAAAATGTATTATTAATGTTAGCATGCCAGTAAAGATGCTCTGAAGTGCCTGAGCACCCCAAATTCAACCTGTTCACTTCCCAAAATAGTAAAAATATTCACACACAGCTGTCGGCATAAACAAAACTATGCCCAGTGCATCGTGTGAAGAGGATTTGTAAAAATTCAAACAGAAGCATGGCTGCATCGGTCCCCACACAGGTTAGAAAGTTATCCATTCCGTGTGAGTCAGCAGAATCCAGCCAGCCTGAACCACGCAAATTGAAAACCGCGTGCTGAAGAAGAGAAGGCAGTCGGAGCCAACAGTTCTAGGAAGCTGCCAGCTGCATTTAGTTAGGTTGTGAAATAATGTGGTATTAACTGGCTTCGCCTGACATTTTAATATCTGTAGATCCCATTACATCATGTTGCATTCCTTAAATATCTACAATAAAATGCCTTCTTAAATAAAAAACCTGCATTATTCGCACATTATTAATGACAACAAGCAAACGTTGTGAGGAAGCTCTGTTCTCAGCCTGTAGCTGTTAGAACACTAGACTGAATATCTGGAAGCTCACTGAAAGTGGGTTTTTATATCCATCTGTTGTTAAATACCTCTGTGCTTCCCCAAAGTCTACGGGGCTTCTACTTTGTGATAGGTGCTACTTACCTGAGTACTGACAAATATTAAAAACTTAAAAACCAGATGCCACCAACCAGAGTCCTCTTTTTCACTCTCCTGTCATTTCTCATAAAACTGGAGAACTTTTTGAGGAGATGATTTGAAGACCATCCATCAACAGCTAGAAAATATGCCTTCACTCACATATCCTTTCAACTAGGCAGAGGTAGTCCATGAGCCAAATTACCTGGATTTTATGCTGAAAATTATTCTTATTTGTGACAACCAAATAAAATAATAACCACAAGATTTCCTGAAAATTAATATATAAATTAATTAATTGAGTATAAAACCAAAACCTTCTAGTCTCTCTTTCTTTATACATATTACTATTATAAATGATATTAGAAATTGATTTAGAGGACTGGAAAGATAGCATAGTGGTTATGAGCACTAGCTGTTCTTCCAAAGGACCTGGGTTCAGTTCCCAGCAGCCACATTGCAATCTGCAATTGTCTGTAACTCCACTTCCAGGGAATCTGGTATCTTCAGGCATACACACCTGCAAAAACTCTAGTGTACATAAAATAAATAAATAAACAAATCTTTAAGAAAAAGAAAGGAAGGAAAGGGAAAGGGGGAGAAGGGGGAGAGAGAGAGAGAGAGAGAGAGAGAGAGAGAGAGAGAGAG
>LOEQ01008314.1:37679-53673 GCA_001685075.1 Bramus lutescens
TGCCCGGTAAGCCACAGCAATATGACGATAAACAGATTATTAGAGAAGGGTTAATTTAAGATATGAGTTAGCCATAAATATGCTTAAGCTCTTAGCCAAACAGTAGGGAAATTATATAGTTTCGAGAGTTTATTTCATGGTCTGGATGGCCAGGAATGAACAAGTGACCAGCTGTTTCAAGCTTCTGCTGCCTGGCCTTCTCCACCAAGATGGACTGTACACTGAACTGAGTCTGAGTAAACCCTTTCTCCTTCAAGTTGCATTTTGGGGATAGTTTTATCATAGGAAGGGGAAATGGGACTAAGAAGCTACTAAGGCACCTATGGTGGAGGGGAGGCAGCCTTCCCTGTCACTGCTACTGGGGAAATGAGGTATGTATAAACTGAATGACAACACCCCCCACTTCTTACCATTTAAAAGAATACTTAAAATGGATTAAAGATCAAGTGTGAGATCTGAGATTATGAAACCATCTGAAATGTTGAGGAGGTCCGTCAGGAATTTAGAATGATCAAAGATATTTTGCAGAGTCCTAAATAAAAAATAAACCAATGGAATTTCATTAGATTAAATAATTTTTGCATAACTATTAAAGCACTGGGGTGTTGAGACAATGTAGGGAAGGGGAAGATTTGCCAAATAAACTTCTGATATGGAGTTGATGTCCAGAATAACAAAGAAGTGAAGAAACTCTGTCACTAGGAGACCAGTACTGGGGACCTACAGACAAAACTGTAGTGGAAAAATAAACAATCTTTCATTTAGCAGGTTTGATAGAATGTTTTTCTTACTATTGATGGCAATGAAAACTTTCTGATAGTTTTATAGCTCATCCATAACATCTGGCTGATCTAATCATAATCATCAAGTTGGGAAATTTGCTATAAGGTGTCTTTCTTATTTAAGATTTTTTAAATTACATGCATATGTGTATCTCTGTGCAGTTATGTACCCCTGTGGCTACAGGTGTCCTTGAAGCCATGAAGAAGCTATCAGGTTCTTTGGAGCTGGAATTACAGGCAGTAGTGAAACCAAACCCTGTCCTCTGCAAGAGCAGTATAGTCACTTAATCACTGAGCCATCTCTCCAGTCTTGGAGTTTCTGTCTTTGACACTGGAGAATTTCCCCCAGATGCTTCGTTTTCCTCCTGTACTGGACACAGATTTTCAGTAGCACGGTTCATTGTGCAGATTCATAATGTCCTATAAAGATTGCAGAGTGTCACAGGAAGAACTCCTGCAAAACATTTGCATGAGTACAGCTAGCAGAAGATGCATACATGTATGTGCATTATCTAAACGGAATTTCATGAAGCTGAGCTTGAAAGTGCCACGATTTACCCTTCCTTCACTCAGCACCTTCAAAACAGCCCAGGCTACTCCAGAACAAAGGGAGGTAGAGAGGAAGTAAAATTAGTGTGAGGAAGAGAAATTATAGTTACACTACTTATTTGTAAAAGTTTTGTGAACTTATTATAATCTTCTCAGCACATGCTTGGAATTTTACCAGGCCTGACCCTGCAATGGTTTTGAATGTGAGTAAATACTCCTGATGTCTTAGCTTCCTGGCACTCAGGGGGCGCATGTCCCAGTCTGTTCAAGACAGAAGCATGAACTCCCTACACAAGGATTAAAAGTAACATGAACATCAATCGTGAGTTTTTCGCATGCTTAACTGCAAACAGTTTTGAAAGCTAGTCTTCATTGCAATTTCCAGTTTAGGAGACTAGAAAATAGAAAAAGAACATTCAAATATCTGATGTAATCCAACTGAACAAGACCGAGTCAACTAAAAGTTTCTCAAATCTGCTCTGGGACCAAAACAGTTTCCAAGAGCACAATAAAAGCCACGAGAGATTCTTACATGATTTCTTTATAACCTGTGGGTTATACATAAATTAGTTTAAAAACAATTATAACCGATTTATAAACCAATTACAAACAACTAATACTAATTTTTAACCTACACATGTACTGTACACACAGCTAGGAGTGGTGGCGAGGCCTATAACCTCAACATTCAGAAGCTGAGGAAGGTTGATTGCCCGGAAATCAAGGCTAACCTGGGCTGCATGGAAGTCTCCAGGCCACCCTGAGTTAGAGTCAGACTCTCTCTCTCTCTCTCTCTCTCTCTCACACACACACACACACACACACANTCTCTCTCTCTCTCTCTCTCTCTCTCTCACACACACACACACACACACACAATATGTATATATTGTATAACACCAATACAAAAAATATAAATATAAAATATGAAAAGTAACCTTTATACATAAAATTGAACCATTACAGAATTATTCTGTCTAGTCTATAGTGCCAAATTATTTAACATTGTAAAAGGTTTAACATTTTCTATCTTGTTACTAAAGTATAAAATTATATTCTAATGAATAACCAATTATCTTTTAGTTATAGTTTTGTCACTAAGTGCTAAATACAGCTGTAATATTTCTGTATTTTTGTGCTGCTGTTCCAGGCTTTAAACGTGTTTGCATGCTCATGTCTACATAATAAGTAAAATATACTATCTATCTTGGGAGACAGCTAGCATCTTGCTTTATAAATAAATTATATTTATAACAAGATAATATATTTGCTTACAATATGTTGAGGCACAAGAAAAGTTCATATTCCAACTGAAAAAAATGAACTCAGCTTTTGTTCTGAAATTTGGATTAGGCTGATTGTTCATAAACAAAAAACTAAATTGGTTTATTGGATTGTATACTAACTATTTTCCATAAGTGGCAAGCACTGTCTGCAGCTCCAAGATCTAAATCAAAAACTTACTTGAACATATGATTAAATAAAGCCACTTAATTTAAAATATTACTATAACTACCACATGCTGAAGTAATCAATGTTTTGATTTTCCATTTCTTTCTGAATCTATCTGGTTATGCAAAGCACTTCGAGTAGGAATAATTAGTAGACATTTGATAAATCTGAACAAAGTCTTGAAGTATGCTTCCTGAAAGCTGAAAGAGTCTATTGACAAATCAGGTCATTTCTAGTTCTTTCCTTTCAAAACATTTGAAAGAGGACCTAATCAAGCTGTCAGCTCATACATCATTAAAAATAACTTTGATGGTACATCATTTTATGATACTTGGCATATTATTCAAGAGGAATTTAAAGACTCAAATGACATTGCACAGATTTCTTTACAGTCTCATGTTGTTAATGTGAATAAGTTATCTTGGGCCTTGCAACAATAAGTGTAGATTAAGTAAGATTTATGCAATACTGCCACAACATTAAAAATAAATAATGTATACCCATGATTACATGGACTACTTGAAATAAAAACACTTTGCTATTTCCATATATCATTCATAGTCATTAACCTTTGCTCTGCTTCAATTATCTTTCAATTTAGCAATATATTTTATTTTATTAGATCACATGAATACATTATTAACTATAATCTAAATTTTAAGCAGAGTCTTTTGGTCAGAGGGAATTTAGCAAAAACATTATGCACACTCTTGCTCAAATATTTTGTAAGAGTGATAAAAGAATAAGAATGAAAAATATTGCTAAAAATTTGAATATGGTGTGAGGAAGGTGAAACAGAATAGGATCTCAAAGAGAGTGAGGGAGGCTGAAGTTTGCCTAATAAAGCAGAGATTGTGTATGGAATTTTGCAAATGTAAAGTATAAACATTAAATTATTATGATAATGTGAGTTTATTAGAAGTATTATTTGATCACACTGCAGTAAGGGCAGTCTATGTGACAGCTGTCCTCTTAACAGATCTGTAAGTGTACAGTACAGCATTACTAGCCAGTGTCACAAGATACCTGAAATATAGTTGTCTTTGTTAGCATTAACTGTCAACTTGACATAACCAAAAGGAACCTGAGAAGGGAGTTACAACTGAAGGATTGTGTGTCTGTGGGGGATTGTCTTGACTATTAAGTGGTTTAGAGGGCCAAGTACACTATGGGCAGGACCATTCCCTAAACAGATGGTCAGAGGCTATGTGGGCAGCACCAATCCCTAAAGAGATGGTCACAGGCTATGTGGGCAGCACCAATCCCTAAGCAGATGGTCACAGTCTATGTGGGCAGCACCATTCCCTAAGCAGATGGTCATAGGCTATGTGGGCAGCACCATTCCATAAGCAGATGGTCATAGGCTATGTGGGCAGCACCGTTCCCTAAGCAGATGGTCATAGGTTATGTGGGCAGCACCATTCCCTAAACTATGGTTGTAGGCTATGTGGGAAAGCTAGATGTTCATGAGCTTGCAAGTGAGTCAACAAGAAACAATCCCTTCATGGCCCTGGCTTCAAGTTCCTGCTTGAATTCCTGCCTCGGCTTCCCTCAAAGATGGACTGTGACCATGAAATGTAGGTTGGAATAAACCCATTCCTCCCCCAAGTTGCTTTTGGTCATAGTGTTTTATCGAAGCAGCCAGAAAGAAACGTTGTGCACAGTAATCAGCAACTATTATATCCAATCACCCTATTCCCCAATCACCTCTACTCTTACCTCTTCTAGAAACCTATTTAGATTCTTCTTATACTTGGAATCATATAGTTATATGTCATTCTGTGACTGGCTCATCTCACTAGGGACAAGGTCATCACGGTTTATCAATGGTGTGGCACATGGTAGAATTCCTTTTTCCTTTAAAACCAAATAATATTTTATTTTATGCATAAACTATATTATATTCATAAACTTACATGCATATCATATCCTCTGTGAATAGTTCTATAATGGACAAGAAGATGTTTATAGTCTTTATATCCTGATTTCAAACATTTTAAGTGAACATCTAAAGGAAGATGGTGATGCCACATAGAACCTTCATTTTTAGTTCTTCAAGGTTCCCAGCATGCATTGCACAGGACGATGCTACAGTCCCTCCCATAGACATATCAGAGGAGTTCCAATTTTTCTACCACCTGACCACTCTTTGTTACCATCCATGGTTTCTTTGCTTTGTTTGTAACAGCGTATAAAAAGCGATGTCTCACTGTGTTTTTTCTCAAATCTGCATTTCCTAATGGTTGCTGTCTTTTCATTTACCTGTTGTTCACTCATATATATATATATATATANATATATATATGTAAAAGAAGGAATGCCATACTAATTTTAACTTTAAATGATAATATTATAACAAGCATCAGTTTTCACAATTAGGAAATCCTGATGAGTTTTTGATGGCTACTTACAGATATGACAAAAGAACATTGATTTTCACAATAAGTTTAGGAAATGAACAAAATTATCTAAAGACTACTTACTATGAAGCTAGAAAGAGCTTCATAATGGCTGCAATTTTTTTCCTCGAGGCAATTTAATTATTTTCAAAGAAATATATACCTTTAAATAAAGTAGCAATAAGAATAGATTGTAATGGGAAGTAACTCCGTTCTATCTTCTGCAGCCAATAAAATATACTATACTAGTTGCTTGGAGAAAAGAAGTATCTTAGTCCAAGACAGCTATGCCAGCTTCGTTCCATGGTGTCTGTAGTGGCATTTACACCGGAAGCATGTGAGTATGTGCAAGGGAAGAAGCACGCATGACTGTGATCCTTATTTTAGTATGGGGCATCTCATCTTCCATTCTCAATATGATCCTTATTTTAGTATGTGATGTCGTGTCTTCTATTCTCAATTTATGTTCCTCTGAAGTGGAAATCAAAACCCCTTTAACTGTGTTTTTCTTTTGGTGGTGGGGGGGTCTTTAACTCTGTATTTGTAAATGTCACACAGATAGCTGCTATCTTACATTAGCAAACAGACACACAGCAAGCTCTAAATAGACACACACAAACACTTCTCTTTTGCTTAAATCAGTATCCGGGGTGCTAAAATGTTATTGTGACAATGTAATTAGTGCTAACAGCTGAAGTGTTTCATTTATTTCCTGTAAAATCTTTTGGTTTTTCTGAAGTTAAAATTGCTTTAACGTATGCATTACAAAATGAAAGAAACCTCAAATTTAGTTATCTTTTAGAGCCTGAAGGACTGTGCCCATGTGTTCTTACTGTAGGCAAAGTGTGTAAATGTTAAGCCGGCAGCTGAATAAAACTGTAGAGAATGTATTGTACCCTCCATATAAATGAAGACAGAGCACTGCCAGTACTGCGCCAAGCCCCCTGAATTCCCGTCCAAACATTGTGACCTCAAAGGAAATCACTCTACTGACTTCTGCCACTACATGCTACCCTCCGTACTTTTTTTTAACCAGAAAATGATCATGCAATACTCACTCTAGTGTGTGTCTCTGCCATGTTTAGATGTTAATTAAAAATATGGTTATGATTGCATGTAACCCTGAGCTTTCATATACATGTAGTACTTCATTGTGTAAATATATTTTAATTTATT
This sequence comes from Bramus lutescens, assembly GCA_001685075.1. Taxonomy (NCBI): domain Eukaryota; kingdom Metazoa; phylum Chordata; class Mammalia; order Rodentia; family Cricetidae; genus Bramus; species Bramus lutescens. The sequence goes on from LOEQ01008314.1 coordinate 44,038, forward strand.
TAGCTAATCTACCATTAATGAATATGTGAGGTGTGTCTAGTTTGGGAGACTTAGAAACAATGCTATACTGAATTTTTGGCTGACTTTTGATATATGAATTGTTGTTGGGTATACACTTAAAAGCAGAAATGTTTAGTGCATTGCTTATGTATTTGTATATATATATGTGTGTATACACACACACACACACACACACATATTGCCTAAGATTTTCCCAAAGAGTGCATATTAACATTTATGCTTCCACTATAGTGTACAAGATTCTGGTTACTCCATAGCTTTTTGTTTATTTTTATATATGCACAAGTGTATGTAAACATGAGTGTTCATGCCTGTTGACCAGTCTTGCTCTACTTATTTCTCCTTCTCTTTCAAAACTGGGTCTCTAATGAATGTGGAGCTCCCTGATTCCATATAAATAGCCAATGAATTCCAAGGATCCGCCAGTCTCCAGTTCTCCAGAACTGTGTGTACTTCCTTGCCTGGATTTTCACATGGGTTCTAAGGATAAAACTTGAGTCCTCTGCTTGCATGGAAATCATATTATTGATTGAACCATCGCTCCAGTCTCTCCATTCAATTCCTACCGCTTGGCAGTCTCTTGAAATGCCTTCTTCTGAGCTACATAGTAATGTTCCCTTATGATTTGATTGGCATCTCTTTGATAACACTTACACTTAGTGCCTTTTATGTGTTTATTAGTCATTCATGTGTTAACGTACATTAAGTATATGTATAAAGTTCATTTTAAGAGTTCTATCCATTTATAGAGCATATGAATTCTTTGTATATTCTGGCAATAAGTTCTTTTTATGGATTCAATCACTGTAAATATTATATTCATGAGGTCATGTCTCTTTCAGGCTTTTAATAATAATCTTTCAAAGAAAAATTTTTTCATATCTACCTCTGTTTACCTTTTATTAATTTTTATTGATTTTATTTAGCTATACATTTTTATCTGCTCCTCTCCCTGCCTCTCCCCTCCCCTTCAACACTCTCCCATGGTCCCCATGCTCCCAATTTACTCAGGAGATCTTGTCTTTTTGTACATCCCATATAGATAAGATTTATGTATGTCTCTGTTAGGGTCTTCATTGTTGTATAAGTTCTCTGGGATTGCGATTTGTAGGCTAGTTTTCTTTGCTTTATGTCTAAAAACCACTTATGAACGAGTACATATGTTAATTGTCTTTCTGAGTCTCGGTTACCTCACTCAAATAAATTTTCTTTTTTGTTGCTTGTTTTTTGTTCTTACTAGGGATTACGCCTATACCCTCAAGCATGATGTTCAAGTGTTTTTCCTCTGACCTGTATCCTAGTCCTCCAGTTCTTAAGGTGAATAAAATAAAATTCACCCCATTTCTTCTTTGGAGTAAATGCTCATGTGAATCTTTTTTAAGACATCCTCCTTTATCACAGGCCCATCAGGTTGGTTTGATAAGCTTTTAATAATCTTTTTCTTTTACCTCTAAAGTTTTAACTGAAAAATTGTTATTTTGGAAGAGATTATAATAAAATTTTCTCACATTTGTCCAGATGCTCCAATTCCATTTTCTGAAATTACTCGTTTATTCTTGCATTGTAATATTCCTTTACTAAATATAGCCAGGCAGGTCAGAGGTCTGTTTATTCACTTCCTGTTGTGATGCATTTGTCTATTTTCTTTGAACTAATATCATAGTCATGAAAAAAACTGTTCTGGTGTAGAAGTTCCTTCTGTTTGTGTGTTGCTTTCATTGGTTAATGAATAAAGAAACTGCCTTGGCCTAATTGATAGGGTGGAACTTAGGTAGGCGGAGAAAACAGAACTGAATACTGGGAGGAAGAAGGGCAAAGTCAGAGAAGCCATGGATCCACTGCCTGAGATGGACACCAGTTAGAATCTCCAGCAAGCCACTGCCACATGGCAATACACAGATTAATGGAAATGGGTTAAAGTAATATGTAAGAGTTAGCCAATAAGATGTTAGAGCTAATGGCCAAGCAGTGTTTTAATTAATACAGTTTCTGTGTGGCTATTTTGGGTACAAAATAGCCATATGGCCGGGAAGAACAAGCAGCCCTCTCATTGAAACAATTGACACTCCAATGTGGTCAACTAAATCCACGTAAAACCTGAGAGGACTTGAAAAAAGAATTCTAGACTATATATATATATATGTCTGTCTATCTATCTATCTATCTATCTATCTATCTATCTATCTATATAAAGAGAGGGGGTGGCCCTCTCATTGCAACACTGTTAACACTGTTCCTGTTTACCAAACAAAAGAGGACATTTATTTCTTCTTAAGTTTAATATTTTATCTATGATTTTTTAAATTGATATACACACACAATTACAAATACATACATAAACAAATGCTTGCCAGTTACTATGTCCATTCGGTTGGTATTTCACTGTAATTACATTGCATGGAAAAACACTTGAAGAGGAATGAAACTCACACCATAAATAATTGGTGATCTATGAACATGGCCTACTTTTCCATATATTCTGAAGTCCAGAAGAGACAGAGTCTGCTGGTAGGACATATTCTTGTCCTCCAGAGATGGATTCTTGAGCAGGAACTTCTGAATTTCTCACATTAACACTTGAGTGGAGCTGTGTGAAAAGCAGCTGTCAAATGCTAAGTGGTGAGTACAGAATCCAGACTCCATCCACAGGCAATCAGTGAGAATATCTGAGTGAACTCCCGTGTCTACACCAGTCCCACCATTCAGGTAAGCCATCTCACGTACCCACAGATTAACCTGCAGACTCCTTACTCCAGACCATTTTAAGCAATAGTTTTCCATCTAGGTCTCAAAGGTGGCCTTTTTGGCATTCCATTTCTCGCTCCTGGTGTACTGCCCTTTGGATTATTTTCACTAATTCATCTTGCAGGTCACCACTCTTCTTGTCTGTATCTAATGAGGCATCAAAACCCACCATTAAATCTGATTCCTGGATTTTCAATATGCATTTAGCTTTTAGGATATCTAAGCTACTCTCTTTTATAAATAAATTACAAGTGACTTCTTAAAATGTATTTTGTGTTTTCTCAATGGTAATAATTGTATCTGTTTTGTAAAATTCTTCATTTCCTAGACTTACGGATTTATGTACATTTTCCAGTTCTCATTCTCTCCACCCCCTTTTAAGTACTTGTTTCTGTCTTCAACATAGCTAATTATTTTATTTTTTATATTACAAGGTGAACTCAATTAGGCTCCACCCTGAAGTTTGGAGTGAGAGCATTTCCCAGTTGGCTTTCTATTCACCGACTGTAGATGATACTGAAAGAACCACACACATAATATTTGTCATGATTTCCCCAATTGCCTCCTGTGTAACAGATATTTGTATGTGATTATAGTCTAGTGGTAGGTCATAAATAGTTACTTCAGGTTTATTCAGACATCACCTAAGTAAAGACCAGAAAACAGTGTGTGTGTGTGTGTGTGTGTGTGTGTGTGTGTGTGTATCTGTATGGTGTATGCATTCATGTAAGGACCAGAGCTAAAAATTGTATGTCTCGTACAATTGCTTCAAACTTATTTTTGAGTTTAAGTCTCTCACTGAACCTGGAGCTAGGCTGGCAGCCAATGAGCTATGCCCATCACCATCCCTTCCCCATCACTTGGCTAACAGAAGCAACTGTACCTGACTTGTCTGTGTTTGCTGGGAATCCCATCTCAGTCCCTTATGCTGGCAGAACAGGCACTACAGATTCAGCCATCTCTCCAGCTTGGAAAATTCTTTTAGAAAAAAATTTTTTTTCCTGTTTTTCTGTTCAGCATACAAACCTCTCTCCTCATAAGGAAGCTGGATTATCCAGATCAAAAACTATAACCAATTCTTTCTCCCACTTTAATCTGTTTTATGCATGCATATATATCTTTCAGGTCAAATAATTTCTAATACAGAGAATCAATTATCAATTATTCTAACAGTTAATTGTATTAAATTAGATTATAGTCAACTCAATACTGGATAATAGAAACTCAAATATCCCATCCTACACTTGGTTTTACAGAATAGTAGGAAGGAATAGTAGCTGTGGAATCAACCACCACTTCTAGGGTTAAAAGATTTTTTAAAAAAAGATAAAAAACACATAGTTTAAAGGTAAAGCCAAATGGAAGCATATTTAGGCCTTTGAAACTGTGTCACCTGGCTGGTACTTCTGTCTTTGTAAGCACAGTGATGCTGGTTCTGAAAACATGAATTTTGCACATTAAAAACAGTGTTTTCATTTATAAATGCAATTTCTTTATTAAAAAGCTTCCATGGATTTTCATCTGTGTACAATTTTCAAAATTGTTTTGAAAGCAGACTAGATGTGTGTGAGTCTGCAAAGAGTACCAGCTTAAGGTTTGCTGAATGCTTTACAAGCTCCCTTCAGAAACGGTATGCCAGTGGATGAGAAGAGCAAACAGGAAGGAGAGATTTCCAAATGCCAACTTCAGTCTTCCATTCTCCCCTTTGGTCACCCCTCAGCAGAAGGCATCTAGAAAAGAAATAGTGACATCCTGTTTTCCCTACTTCAGAATGCACATTCATTTGACATTTAAGCATATTTGAAATTGGCATAAAAAAGATGGCATGTCGTAGTTCAAGGGGTGATGTTTTCTCCCCCAGTGCCTCACAAAATCACATACTTCTAACAACATTTGGTCGCTTTTATGAAATGCAGTGTTTTTTAAAAGCAGAAATGATTTCCATAAGCAAACTTTCTGACCCCATTAATGATTGTTTTTCTCTTCTAAGTTCTCATATACCATCTGTTAAATACTTTTACAATTTTGAAGGGGTCTAGTGTTAATTCTTACGATTTTTAGTTTCTGCACTATTTCCTCTTTTAAAAGTTTGATTACACTTACTTTTAACTGATACATATGGACATAAAAATCCCGCACATAAGTGGAGCACAGTTTATCCAGCTTATTCCACTCTCCTACTTCTAGAATCTACTTTTTCTCTGCTGAACCTTCTCTGAGTAAACATTACCAACATACACGTTTCAGGCACTACACAGTGCTGGTGCCCATACTCATAGATTCATCCCTTTACTTTCCCGGGATGGGAGCCAATTGATTATGAAAGCCATTCTAAAGGCAAGAACTTAAAGTCCCAACTCCTTGTTAGTAGTGGGTTTTTTGTTCTTCCCAGTATGACTATTCACCTTCAAAAATTGTGAAAACTTATTATTCAAAGTATCTACTCTGACACCAAGACGAAGGATCCACGGCTTGAGGGGACCTTCTCGGAGCAAGTAGAAGTGAATGAAGCTTAGAATAGACTTCCTGGCTACGTCAAAGGGCCCTACCGACGTGCGATACCAAGGCTCAGTATGACAAGCAGCACTCTGAAAGTACCAGCAAGGAAAGAAATTATTCCAGTGGCCCGTGGAAACCCCTTCTGACTTTATGCCAGCAGAGTAGAGAATAAAAATATGTCCCCAATCTCCTGAAGCCCCAAGAAGGGTTCAACAGCGAAAGCAAAGCAAAGCAAAGCAGAAGATAATTCCTCTCTTCCCATCAAATATATTCCTGATATTTGTTTATAGACAAAAATACGTGAACAAATGCAACAGAAATATATGAATTTTCTGTTTGTAAAGTGTTATGTGGCCTATAATGTTATCTCTTCACCTCATCTTTTGTTTGGTTTTAGAGCATATAAATTTTTGAGAAGAATTGTAAGCATATGGAACTTATTGTGGAAGAGATCACATCCTGCACAATATTTTTGTATTTGAGTTGATATATCCAAAGATACACACAACAAATGAATATACTGTCCTATCAAAGCACTTTTAGAGGTAAGTAGCTTCACAAAACAATATAAGGAGCTACTTTTATTAAGAAACTTCCCCAAACCCAAGATTTTTGTCTCAAAATCACCTCACCCAGCCACAAAGTAACATTTTGCCGAGTCTATATTTCCTACATTAATGAACATAACAGCTTCATCCTAATTATGCCAATATATAGCATAGATTGCTATGTTACCAGCCTCCTATACATAATATCACTTTCAACTCTGTATCAAATGACAGCCTCTTCATCTCCCACAATCTAAGCTTAAAGTTATACCATATATTTAGGTTTATTTTTATTAGAATTTTTTATTCACAATCTAAAAAAGTAACTCTCCCCAACCTTAGTAACATACCATTATCTTTATTTAATCATCATGAGTATATAAGTCAGTTAGGTTTTGATTGCTTAAGTCTGGATTTGATTGTACTTGGCTCTGGGATTCAACACAATGGTCTCACCTGCCACTTTCTTATCATCTTTAGAAGAACATACTTTTCTCACAGCAATTACCACAGTGTAGAAGTCAGTCCCTCTGTCCACATATTTTGAGAATCTTGCCCTGCACTATGTCTGTTACTACCCCATTGCCAAAGAAAACTCAAGGGGCAAAGTACTGCCTGCCCATGGTAGAGAAAGGGGGTATGACCCCACCCAGCCATCCTCAATCAACCCTAGAGGTCAACCATAGAATAAGTGAAGGAATGCAATCGGATCAGTCTTCCATATGGTTTGATCTATTAGCATTTGTCATTGTCCCCCTCTCTGTTAATAATTTTGGGAAATTCTTTGGGCAACATTATCCAAGCAAGAGTCTTCATCTGTGATACATCCATCCATGACCTGGACAGTAACATGGAGAAAAGACTATCAGTTTTACACAATGCTAAATACATCCCTATAAAATTCTTATATTATAACCCTAAACTCCAATGTGACTTTACTTGGATATGGGCCTTCAGGAATGTAGCTAATGAGATTGTAAGTGTAACATCCATATCTGATAGAATCAGCCCTTATAAGAAGAGTAGGAGACAGCAGTGGGTTCTTTCTTCCCATGTGAACATGGACTAAAGGCCTTGTGAAGCGTGAAGATGGTTCCACATGCCAAGAAGACAGTATTCACAAATACCTGCATTTGAAGGTATAGTAGGGAGGCTACTTGCTAGTTCTCGGCTACTTAGTCCTGAAATAATCACACAGAACCTATATTATTTAAATCACTGCTTGACCCATTAGTTCTAGCTTCTTATTTGCTAACTCTTACATCTTAATTTAACCTATCTCCATTAATCTGCGCATCACCTACCAGCAAAGTCTCAACAAATCTGTCTCCAGCAGCAGCTCCATGGCATTTCTCTTACTTCACCCTTCTTTCTCCCAGCATTCAGGTTAGTTTTCCTGGCCTAACTCTGTTCTCCTATAGCTCTACTATAGGCCAAAGCAGTTCCTTTACTAACCAACGATATTCACAGCATACAGAAGGCAATACCACATCATGAAGGCATCTTGAACATTGACTTCTCATCAAGACAACCAAAAGAAAATAAATGTCAGCTGTCAAACTTTCCAAGTTGTAGCGTTTTGTTATGAAAATTAAGCAAAAAATGTCAAAGAAGGGTAATGAGTGGATGATATGTGTGACTCAGGAAAAAGAGACATGGGGATTCACAAGTTGAGGACAGATTACTATAGATGCCAAACCTTGAGAATGATGTAGTCAATTATAATATTCATCTGTGAAGAATGGAGGAGTAAGAAAGCAAGGTGTGAGGAAGCTTCCGTAAGTGGGAAAGTGCATGCTTATTGGACTTTTACACACAACAGCACCATAGCCAGACATAATAATCTGCAGTTTATGATTGAAGCAAGGTAGTTTTCACCTGGGGCCTAGACTCCCTAACACGGGCTATCAGAACTCTTTCTAGAGCTGGAGAGATGGCTCTATCTTTAAAGGATAAGTTCACAACCAAAAGACTAAGCAACCACTCCAAACAACAACAAAAGAAATCCCCCAGAACTCCTTACAATAGATTCTAAGGGTCCCTCTTCTTCAGCCCTTTCTGATCCATTCTGAAGCAAGGGTTTTGACTAGGTTTCTGGGCTGCAAATGGAGCTAGGGAATCAACAGAATTAAAAAGATAGTTAGAAATAAGTTATTATATAGAAAAATGACAAATTTATTTATATATGAAAGAAGAAAGCTTACTCTGTATAGTCAGGGATCTTAACTAAGATTATATTAAAAGGGTATTAAATAGCCAGGTCCCCATCTCCATGGAGATAAGACTACCAAAGCCTTAATATGAGAAGTACTGATACAAAAAGACTAGGAAAGAAAGTATTCTGTTGACAAAGTGAAGCCCCTTATCTTAGGGTTTTCATTGCTGTGAAGAGACACCATGACCACAGCAAGTCTTATGAAGAAAATGTTCAATTTGGGTGGCTCCCTTAAAGTTTCGGAGGTTTTCAGAGGTTCCATCCATTATCGTCACGGCAGGGAGCGTAGTGCTGTGTAGTCAGATGTGGTGCTGGAGCTGAGACCGCTACATTTTTCAGGTAACAGGGTCAACTGCCAATCATGCTGCGGGAAACTTGAGAGAGACCTCAAAGCTCTCCCGACAGCAACACACTTCTTCCAACAAGGCCACGCCTCCCAATAGTGCCACTCCCTTTGGGGGCCATTTTCTTTCAAACCAACACACCCCTTCTGATTTTATGCCACCAAAAGGTAGAGAATCAAATGTATCTAGTCTCCTGAGGCCCCAGTAAGAGTGGCGCAGTCAGGGTTCATAAAAAATCATAAAAGAGAACGCAACTCCCCTCTTCCTATCAAATGCAGTTGGAGAATGTGTACAGATGCACACGAATACACGCAATATAATACGCAAGTCAAGGCTGGCCTGTGTTGAATGAATTTTCTTGTGAAATGAATTCTCAGGTGATGTCACCAAATCAAAAGCTCTCCATTGCCATGCCCCTTTCATGACCCTGGGGGGATCACACTGGAATATATAAGGAAAGATGAGATTGGTGAGACAGTCCAGTACATAATGGTGCCTGCTGCCAAAGGTGAGGCAGGGGTTAAACCCAGGACCCACATGGCTGACGGAGAGAACTGACTGCCATGGTTCTCTGATTTCTGCATGGGTACCACGGTGTATGTGTGTGTGTGTGTGTGTGTGTGCGCACACACATTACATAAATACATTAAAAATTTTATAAGGCAACTTTAAAATAAAAAAAAGAAAAGTTGCTCGAAGCAGTTAAGAGAGTACTTTGTCACACTGGCAACCTCTTTGTAGAAATGATCACATACTTGCTTTTCTTAACCATAGATGCTCTGGTGCTCCTACCCAAGGGCTCTGACAACTCCTGTGATGTTTCTTTGGTTCATTCCCTTTTGCTATTCTCATAGATCCCTTATCCAAGAACACTCTGAAGGAAAAAAAATATTTGGTAAAGCAATTATAAAAGGTACAAACTTCTCTATATATGGAAATATTTCACTGTGTTCACTTCTTCCATGGTTCCTGGACTTGATTACATAAGACTTGAAAGCTTTGAATTTTCCCTTCATGCCCCTTGGGGGTGGGGGGATTGTTTTGAGTCTAAGGGTCATTTGGAAAGAATCCCAAACTGATTTCTGCATTTTGATAAATAGTGGCAACCAATTTCCCAATCCCTGAAACATGTAATACTTGAGATTTCTTGGCTCTTGGTTCATGTTATAAAAAAGGAAGGGAGGGAGGGAGGAAGAAAAAGGAAAGAAGGAAGGAAGACAGAGAGAGAGAGAGAGAGAGAGAGAGAGAGAGAGAGAGAGAGAGA
>LOEQ01008315.1:0-18758 GCA_001685075.1 Bramus lutescens
GAGGGAAATGGGAGGAGGGGAGGAGGTGGAAATTTTTAATAAAAGAAAGAAATATAAACAACCTCATACTCCACAGGAGACAGAGGGCACAGAGAAAAGTTTGCCCCAATGAGACTGAGAGCAAAGTTACAGTAGGAAGAGGACTTGTTGTCATGCCATGGGAGTGATCCACTTGTGTGCCCAAATGCCATCCAAACGTGAGACTCTTCATCTTTAATTAAACAGATGTAGGTCTCTCCATCCACACCACTGGGGTCTGGAACGTCTTCTAGCCCCCTGTGATCATGGTTGTTCAGCATGTCCACTCTAACCGTTGATCACAATTATCGATTCATGCGTGTCACAAGAAACTAAAGTAAGGAAAGTGAGTGCAGACAGAAAAAGAACAAAGACACTTACTGGCGGATCAGAGACCCTATGGGCTGGAGTCCATGGGGTTGTGAGGGTTCCAAGTCAATGCACCAAATGATATGCCCATGTCATGAGACCCCCCGAGACCAGCAAGGAGCCAGTTTCCAAGGCAAACATACAAGAGTCTTTATTGACAAGCTCGAGCTTGGCCCACAACGCAATTCTGGCTAAGGATTGGGTCATGGGGTATGGAACAAGATAATTTCTAAAATCCTTGGCCAGGCTATTGATTCAAAACCACACACGTCTACAGGATGTCTGCAAGAACATCTGGACCTTATAAAGTTTATTGCCCGGTCATGTGGTTGACTGTGTCTAGAGGGTTTGTTTAAATTTTGCTGCCACAGGACATTCTGTGATTTTTTGTTTTGTTTTTCTGGAACTGAGTTCAATCCCCAGTCACTAGATGTCTTAAGATGGAGGCCCTTTTACAAAACGTAGTTTGTGAGGCCAAGTAGGCTTTCCTAGATCCTTACTCATTTTCTGATTTTGTTAATTTGGATATTCTCTCTCAGTCTTTTATTTACTTTGGATAAGGATGTTTCAATCTTGTATACTTTCTTAAAGAAACAACTCTTTGTTTAATTGATTCTTTGTACTGTTCTCTTTGTTTCTATTTTATTAATTTCAGCCTTGTAGTTTCAATTCCTGTTATTAGTTTTCATGTCCAGAATTCCCCCAAGTTTGTGTTTTCTTTACTTCTTCTATTTTGATGCACAGGTCTTCAACAGTTTGGTTTACTTTGTGTGTTTGCTTTTTCTTGACTTTCTTTAAGGGACACATTGATTTTCTCCAGTTGTTTGCTTCTATTTTCCTTGGCTTCAATTTCTTCTCTGGTCTTCTGTTCAGTGTAGACAGGGTTTTTTCCCTATTCTCTTGGTCTCTGATAGCATTGGAGTCTCTACCCCATTTGGAGGCTGGGGAAAGGCAATTAGAAGGGACCAGGACTGGTGATAAAGTCAGGGAATGCAGAGGTAGGAAGAGTAGGGGTGTTTGGCAAAGAGGAAACCTACTTAGAGTTTTCAGAGTCTGCTTGATCTCCAGTAGAGTAGGTAATCTCTACTCCAGTTATTGGCTAGGGCAAAGCAACAAGGAGGGTGTGGGACTAGGAGATATGGAAAGTTTTGAAATAAAGAGATAGTGGGGCAGTTTTGTGTGTAAGTAGCCTATCTGGACTTCTCCCAGTCGGCTTGATCTCTGATAGAGCAGAGAGCCTCCACCCCAGTTGGGGGCTGGGATTTTGGTGGATGAACTGGTCTCTAGTAGAGCAGGGGAGTCTCTGCCCCTGTTGGAGGCTGGAACACAGCAAGTAGGAGGCCATGGGACTAGGGATAGGGTGAGGGAAAGCTGAGCTAGTGAGAGTACTGAAGGTAGGGGGAGGATGGCATATATCAGGAGGAATTTTTAAGTAGTTTTTTTTATTTCTTTCACTATGGTGAAAAAGAAAACAGTAAAATAATTATGTTGGCCCCAAACTGATTGACTGGTGGTGAAAATGACAGATTCCTTGTGGTGAATCAAGGAAGGTTGCAGAGCTAAGTGTTTTTTGTCTGGCTGTGATTCTTGTAATTCTGTGTGGTTCAAACTGGGCTTCAAGAGAATCTAGCTTCCATAGACTTTTCCTGCACAACTCCAGTCTAGGGAAAGTGGTCAGGAATTCTTAAGCCATAAAGTCTGGACGCTACAAAGTACCACCTCCTGCTAATAATCGAAGGCCTGTGGCTCATTCACTATGCACATATGATCTCCATGGATAAGTCAACCCACTTCACCCTCTTTACTTGAAAGTTTGTGCTTTTCATTCATTTTAAATCACATTGAGTTGTTGATATCACCAATATTTTTCTTTTGTTTTTATTTAATTTTTTGAGAATTGTACACAATATACTTTGCTGATATTTTTCTCTTTCCTTGGTTCTTGCAAAATCCTCTCACCCCACTCTACTTATCAACTTCACATTCTTTCTGTCTCTTAGAATAGAAACGACCACATATACACACGGGAAGGGGGAGAGACAGACAAAGAGAGAAAGAAAGAAAAGAAAGAGAGGGAGGGAGAAAGAGAACACAAAATGCATGGAAACCAAATAGTTTTGGCCTATCATGAAATTTGTTTCATTCCATTGAAGGAAACTGATTATTTTTTTTTCTATGAGAAGCTGTCAATTCCAGCAGCATTTTTATTGGTGGTGATGTTGTTCAGGATCCTTGGGTTGCCCTGAAAGTGTTTGTATACTAAATGTAAGCTGATTAATAATAATTTCTGTGAATAATTATATTGTAACTTTGATGAGGATTAACTTGAAAGAGTAGATTACTTTTTGTAGGGTGACCATTTTTTGTAATATCGCTCCTACTACCTACCAAGTCATGCATGTAGTCAGGCTTTCTAGCAAAGGTAGAAATTTCTTCTATGTCTTAGAGTTGCCATTGTAGAAGTCTTTCACTTCCTTGGTTAGATTTATTTCAAGATAGCAGCAGCGTGTGTGTGTGTGTGTGTGTGTTGTGTGTGTGTTGTGTGTGTGTGTTTGTGTGTGTGTGTGGTGTGTGTGGTGTGTGCCTGTGAGCCTTTCCTTGTTTGGGGGCACCATTGTTAACAGTTATGTCTTCTTGATTTATTTCTCTGTGTTTCTCATTTGTACATAGAAAGGTTTCTATTAAATGGGCATAGAAATAAACTGATTCTAGTGACTTATTATTGTACATGCAAATTATGCATGTCTCAAGCCTCATCAGTAGATCTATTTGCAGTAGATTGTGATTAACAGAGAGACTCAATACTATTCAATATGCTGACAATAAGAGACTTTGGTATGTTCAGACCTAAATGGAACAAGTATACTGCAACTCCTCCTTCCAAGGCTCAGGGATCATTGAAGAAGTAGAGACAGAAGTAAAGACAGAGGCAGTGGATAATGACAAGGAAACATTGTTCTCCAGATCCAAAAGAGTAACTGCACAGATGAACTACCAGGAATTCTGACAGCATAAAGAAGTCCTGTGCAAGCCTAAGGTAGTCCAAACTTCAGCATGGTGAGGGGAGGTGGACATCATGCTCGAACATTATTGGAGAAGCTGTTAGCATTTGATAGCTGCTGGTAAAGGGAGAGTTAGTTTTCTTTAAGACGCTGCTCCTGTTGGTAGATCATGCTCCAGTGAATGGCCACACATGCAGGAAAATATGGGCAGCACACATTAGGCCTGAAGGGTAGTAAAACATTAAAAAAAATGAGGACACAAAGGTAGGTAGGTAGGTAGGTAGGTAGGTAGGTAGGTAGGTAGGTACGTACGTACGTACGTATGTAAGTAGGTAGATAGGTAGGTAGGTAGAGAAGGATGGGAAAGATCTGGAAGGAGGTGGAGGAAGAAGTGAATATAGGCAAAGCTCATCTGAAATTGTCAAATAACTAATAAAAAGCAAGGAGAATTAAAACACGTCAGATTGTGTCCCATAATCAATAGGCATATGTAATAAAATCTTTGCCCCTAAAAAGTGTCATTAATATTACCATGATTTTCAATTGTTATTACCTATCAGTTAAGAAGTTACATTTCATTATGCATATCTGAGTGCTTTCAATTAGCACATATTCTTTTCATAATTAGAATAAATTAAGTTCTTAAGTCAAATAATTTATAATGAATAAAAAATAAATAGTTCAATGACAGTGATTTTATAGGCAATCTAAAATTTTCTGTTTAGAAGATAATATCTATTTATTCAGTGGATTAAAATTTGCTTTCAGTGGTTGAAAACAGATTTGTGGGAAAAGTAAAGCATTGTATATTGTATGACTTAAAACAAAAGTAAAAGTGGGCGGTCTTCTGCTATTCTTCATTTAGCTTCTCTGTAATTTGTAAAATTAGTGTTTTATGTTTCAATTCAAAAATTTACTACCTGCCTATTCTTTGTAGTCACACAGTCATTAAGCTCATAATTAGTTTGACCATGTTAAAATGTATCAATAAAATGAACTGAACACATTAAGGAATAGGTCAACTCATGGGTGCTCAGCCCCAATTGGCACAACAAAAGTCCTGAGCCTTATCAGGGAACATTTTGGAAGGAGTGGAAAGCTTATAAGACTTGAAGTGCCAGGAAATCTGTCACTAGATTATCGCTCCTAGAAGATTCCTACATGATAACCCGAACAATATGGCTGCCTAATCTAGACCTAAACAAGGACATAATTTCAACATGCTAACGTGGAAGCAGGAACTTTCATGAGGCCTTGAGAGGAAGAAAGGCCAATGATGGGGTAAATGAGAAGGGTTAGAGGGAGGAGACAAAAGGGGAAAACTGAGGTAATTATTTTTCAATTTAATTTTTTAATAAAATGCAACTTTACAAAAGTAAAAAAATAAAAAATAGCCCTCCTGAATTATGGCACTTTGGTCATGAAACACCGGCCATAATATATTCCACTGATCACCGCACTATTACTTTGACATCTGCCTGCTCTCTCCTTGTCCTGACTAGTCTCTTTATCCATGGTAGGATCTGTTTCTTTGCTCTAATTTGGAATTATCACATAAATCCTATGAATGAAATGTCCTTTTATGTGGAAATAAATAGTGTAACTTTTCTTACTCAAAGTATGGTGCATCTAAAACTGTGCATCCCACATCCATGCGCCATTTCCCTCTCGTCAATAGAAAGTTGTCGAAAAAAATAAATGTTTTTACCTGTGTTTTACATTATTCAGTTCTGACTCAACTAAAAGCTAAACTACTCTGCACTGAAGCACTTAATCCTATTTGTGCTTTTGTTTTTCATGGCTCCTCATAATATCCTTTTATAGAATTATTTAAAATTAATGACCTATTCTGGCCGAAAGATCTCCACACTTTCTTGCTGAGTTAGTCTTAGTACAGCCTGATTTAAATTACTCTCAAGCTTCAGTTGAAGGCAAAGGACTGTAAGTGAGGGAACTTTGGCGACTGATCCCTTTTCTCCTGTTGTTGCTGGCAAGACTGTCTGGTTCCTTCCGAAATCTTCAGCCTCCTCTCTCCCCAAGTGCCCACTCCCCAACCACAGTATCACCGTTGTGGAGGAATCTTTCGGCGAGATCCTCATAATGAAATGGCAGAGTTTATTGTCCTCTTGTTTGGATTTAGAATCATGTCATAACTTCTTTCCGTCAAGGGAACATCAGCAGATGTGACACGGGAACGCTTGAAAAAAAAGCACCATGCATTTCTGTTCAACCTCAGCACTTGGTGGCACTAGGACACCATGCCCAGACAGTCATAGGATGATAAAGAATAAAAGATAAAGACCAGACAGATTTTTGTGGGCAAATCAATAGTAGTGACACACATCTCTCTTACTAACCTGTGAGAGACTAAGGCAATCTTAATGGCCCTGTCTTATATAATCACAACAAATCACAGGTAGCTGAACAAGAAAAGCCAACGTAATAAAAAAAAATGGTGGGTAGCATACACTAGGTGACTTTTTGTGCAGACCACTGAAATTTTTGTAGGTGCTTGGCTTTTAGCATTATTGTCGGTATATATTTATAATTCCCACACACTCCATCTATGACTCCACTTCCTTGAGTGGTCTTGACAGCTCAGGGGACAGTCACAGGTGCCTTCAGTCAAGTCATCCTGAGCTCAGACTGTAAATAAATATGGAGCTCAGATATCAGGTGTCATGATTTCATAACTGAGTTCTAATCAGTATTTGTATAAAACAGAAGAAAAGACCTTCAAGACCCAATGAAAGCATGGAATATCCTGAAACTTTTATCATGGGAAGGAGAATTCTTGGTCTACAGCAGCCACAAACAAAAAAGAGAACTTCTCTTGTTGTATCTTGTTCTGTTCCGTGAAGAGGTATTTACACTTCAACACAGCCATACTGAATTTGGTTAAGAAACAGCCAAGGTTCTGAAACCAAAGGCAGTTGAAAATTGTCTCTGCAATAAAACTTCATCCTCTTAGGAGGGAGAGCATACGCTTCCACTTCCTAGTCTAACTCAGAGCAGCAAAGTAGAACCATTACATGGCTATAAAGGCCATTGCTGAAGAAAACTAGTTACAGGTGAAACAAGCTAGGGAATTAAAATTATTTCTCACTTGATAAGTCCTGGATAAGATTGTCAGAAAGAATACAAAATGGCAAATTTAATATGACCTTTAGACAGCTAACTGTAAACAACATAAGAATGTTTCCTGGGATACCAAAGGGTATTTTGTTACTGGAAATTTCAGCTCTAGTTTGATCATCTGGTTAATCTGTAAACCCTGACAGCTCCAACATAATTCTCTCTCATAATCATGAGGACTACTCTGTCCCAAATAACCTTATCTCATGACTATTTCTTCCAGAACACTTCCATAATTACCTTTTTGTTTGTTTGCTTGTTTTCCAAGTTATGTTCTTGTATCCCAGCCTTTCTTGTCTTTGCTCAACAGAAAGCATCCCTTGCATCTAGAAAGTAACAATAACTAATTAGAAGTGAAAACGATAAGTGATTGACAAATATTTAAAATGCAAACTCTAGCCAAATATCTCTAAGAGTGAAGGTGCTGTCAAGGCTGATAATCTGAGGATTTCAAATAATTTTGAAGTTTCCTCCTGTAGTTAGTTAGGATATGACACAGTAAGAATCCATAACATATGCAGTGTCTCTATGTAAGAGACAGTAATATCCAATCTAACTCCAAGATAGCTAAGCTCCCATAGATTCCAGGCATCAAGACACTGTTTCCATGATGACTCACTCCTTACATATTTTCTAACCTCTAACTCTGAGCAGAGCAACCACCTGCACAGAGAGCTTTGCCGTCTTTATTTCTTGGGGACACTAGGGAGAACCTTCCATTTACATCATCACAGCTCAACAGACAGACAGACTTTTAGACTGTTTGGCTGTGTCCTAGACTCAGCATTTACTTATCCAGCTTATCCAATGTGGTTGATCCTCTCTAAAACCCTTCAGGGTTGTTCCCAGATTAGCACTGGTTTCTATACACAGAATCTACAGGAGGTTGGAGAATGAAAAATTTGAAAATGAAAAGCACCAGTATCTGTCTCATGGAGAACTGAGCAACACTTAGAACTTCCTCAAATGAACTCTGTAAAAGAAGTATAGTACCCAAATACATCCATCCTGCATATGAATGTTCCTTGGTGTGCTTCAGTTCTCCGGAGATCCCCGAACTATAGCTCAGCTTCTAAAATTCAGGCTCCATGTTCAAACAGATTTGAATTTAAATTCTGACTCTGTCACTCACCATTGTATAAACATGAATAAATATATTCATCTTTCCAATTTTGATGTACTCATCTAATACAGCAAAATTTTCACTACAAACAATACAGAGCACATAAGTTTTAGAGCATGTAATTACTAGAAACTCTCTATTAATTAAATCAAAGAGTGAATGAGGAGAGAGAGAAAATTATGAACCTCATGATGATAGGTCTGCAGCAGAAAAGTACCTTATATTTCTCAATCTCAAATTTTTCCACATTACTTCTCTAATGTAAAATATTCTCCACTAGAATAGTGGGGTCAGCCGTATTTATATTTTACCTTGCAACATCTTAAATTTTTGTTTCAATAATATTGAGGGATTGTTCAAGAAGTTTCATAATTTTTTCCTATATATATAAAGCATTTAAAAGTGAGACAAAATGCATGATACACAATGACTGCCTTTGAAGGCATAATGGCCTATAAAGAAAACAGTTGGTTCAAGGACCGTGGTCTTGTTCATCCACTCTGATTGACTAACCATCATAGTGGGTAGCCCATCTGCCATCATCCATGCCTCTGCAAGAGAAAGAAGGGTGATAGGTGTCCTAATACTAAGTAACACTTTGCAACTCAAGGAATATTGAGAAACAAGCAAAGTCAATAGACTGCAAGCTCCTGCAGTGCTGGGAGGAACACTGAAAAAGCTGCCATGTGGAATCCTGCACAGCAGAGAGGACCAAGTGCTGCTCTAAGGTTCAAATAGGCATATGTTCACAAGAAGCTGTGTTACCAAGATCCTTTACATCTCTGAGCATTGTCTCTTGGTGGAAATAATTGTGCCTTAGTCCATTTCTGTTCCTAAAAATAAAGTTTCACCAACCGTCTAAGTTATCAATAAGAGAAGTTTATTTTAGCTAGTGGTTGTAGTCCAATGTCATGGTGCCACATATTGAAATGGCCATGATGAGAGAATCACTTGAAGTACAGTTATGAACTGCATGTAGGTTATGATCAAGCTGGGTTTTACAGAGGACCTACTCTTAAGGAGATAAGCAATCAGCCCTATCCTCCTACATCAGACTTCATATCTTCATCCCTCACAACAGAGATAAAATTTCAACTTGAGTTTCAAAGGAGACAAACTGTATTCAAATCAGAGCAATGTCTTTGTCCTAGGATCATTATGATAAATTAAGACAATCCACGCCAAATATTTGATCTGGGTCTATTAAGATATAAAAATATCAGTGTCCACAAAATTCAACAAATGGAAGCTATTGTGAATATTTTTATCATAAACTTATGTATAATTGACTAATTAAAGAGAACACAATAATAGAAAACAATCAGTATGAATAAAATTTTCCTTAAAAAAGAAATAATTGGGAAATGGGACTGAGTATGACATATTTGTGATCAAACACTTTCTTAACAATATCCAAAGTACAGAAGAAAGGCAATGGCTTAGAAGATGTTCACCAGGAGCGCAGTGTAATCCTTGTGCTCACACATGTAGCAATTAGAGAAAACAATCCATCATGGGAAGTCATTCTGTGTATTCCAAAGCCTGTCTATGATTTTCATTTAAAATTCAACTCTTAATGAAGTGTTCACCTTCTACAAATACCCACCTTGTTCTCCCAAAGAGTTTTATAGTATTCATTTGTTACATCACTGGTTTTTATTTTATTTATTTATTTATTATGATTATGGAATTGCACCAGATACTGGGTAGAAGCAGATAGAAAAGGAAACACAAATGTCATTAAGACACAGTGTGTCACTCGGGTACCTTTTTAATTCAGCAAGGGACCTGAGTTAGGTAAACATCTGGGATACAGACATCTTTAATAAACACAGAAACAGACAGTTGCAGGGTCAGGTAAAGAAGAGCTTTGAAAGACAAATCAGAGAATAAAAGACACAAAGAAAGATGGGCAGATGTTTTTTCTCTCTGCAGAAGCAAAAACTGAATTGCCAAGTAAATACAGGAAAACTGAAAGTATGTTCAGCAAAAAAAATGTATTTTTAAACTTCTGTGAAATTTTCAGATAAAAGCTGTGGAAGAAGCTAGACAAGGTCTGTCATAGAAACATAACTTTTTGGTAGGCAGCAGAGTCATGCGGAAACTTGAGTTTCATCAGTTGATACAATTGGGGATATGAGGAGAAGTCAAATTATTAAAAGTTCTTATCAGTGATCAGAACTTTGCTTACAATGATTACTGCAGAGTGGCCACATATGAAATTGAAATTAGGTCAGAGAGAGGTCACTACTTGGGCAGAGTTTTGAGACTATAACAGAAAGTTAAATTGAAGAAGAAGAGTATGCTGTCTGACACTTTGGCCAAGTCTCCTTTGTCAATTGAAGCAGATGGTGAATAATAAATTTCATGTAGTATAGGGGCAAAAGATGTAGAAAGAGAAAGAATGGGACAAATGTTAGATATGAAGGCTTAATATCAGCAACAGAGCAAGAGAATGCAAGAGTTCTATGTTACAAGGTGCAGGGCCCCTTGTTTGTCTCTGTTGCCTGGCTAGCTTATACCTGAAGTAACCACACAGAAACTGTATTCATAAAAACACTGCTTGGTGGCCATTAGCTCTCACTTCTTATTGGCTAACTCTTACATCTTAGTTTAACCCATTTCTATTAATCTGTGTATCTCCACGTGACTGTGGCTTACCGGAAAGATTCTAAGCAGCATCCATCTCGGGTAGGTCTACCTCTTACTTATGGTGAACACTTCCCTTTATCCTCTCTGCTCGTGCAGCTACACAATTTATACTTGCATCTTTGTTCCCTTTATTCTCCTGACTTTTCAACTAGTTCTCTAACTGCTACATAAAAAAAAATCCCACACAACTATCCTTCTTACATATTACTCAATTGGGAATCATACTCCTTAAACATTCCAAGCTACAGTCTTAGGTAAAATCATAGAAATAGATGATCTCATGAAACAGATTATAGCAAGGGAATATCTTCTTTTAACAGCAATGAGCAAGAAGTGACAATCTTGTTTACCTAGCTTTGTAGAAACCTGACAAAAGCTAATAAGAAAGGAAGTTCAAATAAGAAAATGCCTCCATAAACTGTAAGACAATCCTATAAGAAATTTTCTTATTTTGTGTTTGATATGTTAGGTCTAAGCCCATTATGAGTTATGCCACCCTTTGACTGGTAGTCTTTGGTGTTGTAAGAAAGCAGATTGAACAACCCATGAAGAGCAAGCCTATAAGAAACGCTTCTCTTGGCCTCTGTATCAGTTCCTACCTCTAGGCTCTGCCCTGTTTAAGTTTCTACCCCAGATCTCCTTAATGACTGGCTTATTGACTGTAAGGCAAAATAAGCTTTGTAGTGATATTTCATTTGTATTTTAATAATTAAGGTCTTCAAAGACTAGGAAAAAAACAGTCACATTATCAACCATGCAGGTCAGGCAGGGGTGACAAAGACCTTTAACCCCAGCAGCCACATTAGTTAGCTATAAAATATTGGTGGTGGTGGTTCATGCCATTAATCCCAGCACTAGAGAGGAATACAAAGCAGGATGAGTCTAAAACTTGCCCTCTTTTCAGTATGAAGATTTCATAGAAGAACTGTCTAGTGACTTGGCTGCTTTGCTGTTCTGATCTTCATGTCGAACCTGAACATGTGTCTCTGGGTTCCGATTATTCATGCAACATTATGTGCCTAATATTTGGGGTATGAATCCATGAAAAAGTCATTTGCCTGTGTCTTTTTAGCCGCCAAAACAGGCCAGAGCTGCATGTGAGGCTCCGACCAGAGCTGCATGTGGGGCTCCCACCAGAGCTGCATGTGGTGCTCCAGCCACATGCAGCGAGGCTTTCTTTTTTTTCTCCAAGCCTCTGAATGGTTTGGGATTTTCCTGTTGTAGGCTTTTTGAAACAGTCTTCAGGTACAACCCAAACTCCAGAAGTACCTGAGCTGCATACACCACAGGAATCACCTACTCTAGACTTACTGGTTCAGGCTTCAGGCAGCACCCTGCCACATGTGCTTTTTCCAAAAAAATCCCCTATGTGCTTTTCAGACAATTGGTGCGCTCTCTCTCTCTCTCTCTCTCTCTCTCTCTCTCTGTGTATGTATGTGTGTGTGTGTGTGTGTCTTTGTGTCTGTGTGTCTCTCCGCAATGGGTTGTGAACTCTCCCTGAACTTTCTTCTCAGGCTCTTCCTAAACTAGGTAGCTGCCTTGAAATCCATTCAGGTCCTACTGTTCTACACAACAACAATAATCTTTGCATCTTCATCAACATCATCAGTAGATTTGTCAAGACAATTGGGAATTCTTTTTTATTTTTTTCTTTTTTATTTTTAAATTATTATTATTAAAAATTTCCACCTCCTGTCTCCTCCCAATTCCCTCCCCCTCCNCCCTTCCATTTCCAGTCCAAAGAGCAGTCAGGGTTCCCTGCCCTGTGGGAATTCTTAAAGTTGTGAAGTAGTTAAATGAGAGAGTTTTTTCCCACATTAAAAAATGGGAAAATCTATTACAATGGAGGGATTTGGGTCTCTGTATAAAAATATGCTAGTCAGTATGAAAATGGAATGATTAAAGAGATAATATCTAATTTAGATGAGGTTACATAATGCCAAGTATAAACATTATTAGCTTTACCACTTTTGTCTTATCACTAAATGGTTGGTTAATCTGAGTGCTAAGATACAGACCTTAGAAAAACTAATAAAAGAGATCACAGAGATATTCAGATCCAGATAGTGGGATTTAATGGGGAACAAATTTCAACATTATAAGGATAGAGAGTAAAAGTCTATGGTTTTCAGACAATCAACCTGAATATATCTAATAACCTTACAGAAATTGCCAAAAGATAGAGGCTCTGTTACAACTAACTGAACTCCTGTGCCAATGTTAGATTTAAGGAGATTCGAGGAAGCAAGAGTCTCATATGGCATGCATTCATCTTTAGTAAAGCAAATGTTTTACTAGGGGTCTGTTTGTAATAGAAATATTACTAAAGATTGAATAGAATTTGTTAAAGATATTTTAGGGCCTGGTCCACCATTAAAATGGAATACCCAGTTCAGAGAAAAGGCTAAGATTATTGGGCAATGAAGTAAAGATAGAGGTAGGGAAATCTCCTTAGATAAAATTCTTGGAGGAGATTATACTATTAAAGAAAGGCAAGCTTTACATGATGACCACACCCTGGATTTATGCTGCAGAGCAGCTTTGAATGCTAGGGACATAATGGGAAAAAAAGGAATGAAAATCGAGCCATTTACCAAAGTTATACAGGGCCCAAAGGAAGCCTTTACTGATTTCTTATTAAGATGGACTTCAGCTGTAAATAGAATGATACCAATTTAAGAAGCTAGAAAATAATAAGTGATTCTCTGGATTTTAAAAATGCCAGTTTTTTATGCAAAAGGATAATTAGGCAGTTAAAGGCAAGGTCAGCACCTTTGGAGAAATGAATTGAAGATACAATTCATATTGAATGTCATGAACATGATGATGTTTAGATAGAAGAGGTGACTTCCAGAGATGGCCTTTTACAGTTATTTGTTTAAAAGATTGTTTCTTTACTATACTGTTACAGAAAAAGAAAGAGAAAAATTTGTTTACACAGTGCCTACTTATAATAATTCTCAGTCTGCTAGGAGATGTCAATGGAAGATTCTCCTACAGGAAATACCAAACAGTCTCACCCTTTGCCAAAATTTTGTAATTCAGCCATTGAAAATGATACATAAGCAGTTTCCTGAATCTATAGTTTAGTTTACAACTACACGGATGAAATCTTACTAGTTGATTTAAATGTAGATACTTTAAAAAGTATGTTTAAAGAAGTAAAGAAATTTTGCCTCATTGGGGATTACAAATTGCTCCTGAAAAGTACAAAGAGGAGATTCTATTAATTATTTTGGTTATAAAATAGGTTTTAAAAAATTAGACCACAATAGGTACAAATTAAGATAGATCAATTGCAGACTTTAATGACTTCAAAAGATTGCTAGGAAATATTTTCTATCTATAGCTCAATATTGGGATAGGTCCTGATGACTGGATTAATTTAAACAAAACCTTAGAAGGTAACAAGGACTTAAATAACCCCAAGGAATTATAATAATTACAGGGTTTCTCTGTGCAACAGTCCTCACTGTCCTGGAACTCACTCTGTAGATGAAACTGGTCTTGAACTCAATGAGGTGTGTTTGCCTCTGCCTCCCACGTGCTGGGATTAAAGGCATCACCATCACCCAGTATGGAATGAGTCTTAACTGCATTCTGGTTATATTACCCTCCAAACATTCCCCTACAGGGATTTTAATGCAGAGGAAAGATATTATCTTGGAATAGATCTTTTTACCACATAAATCTAGTAAAAAATAAAAACCTATGTAGAAAAGGTCTCTGAGTTGATTCTAAAAGGACAATTGAGGCTTTGTCAATTAGCAGAAATAGACCCACCTGGTGTGGAAGAGTCCTATCTGTGTTGCTTTTATTAGTTAATGAATAAATAAATTATTAAAATAAATAAATAAAACATTATCCAATTTGTCACAGCAATACTCCCAAGCCTGGTACCAATTTCTATCTTAGTGAAGGTTTCTATTGCTGTGATGAAATACCATGACAAAAGAAACTTCAGGAGGAGAGGGTTTATTTCACCATACATCTTTTACATCTACCACTGAAGGAAGTTAAGACAAGAACTCCAACATGGAAGGGGCTTGGAGGCAGAACCTAATGAAGAGGCTGTGCTGGGAGGCTGTAATCGGAGTGCTGCTTACAGACTTGTTCTCAATGGATTGCTCAGTCTGCTTTCTTATGGCATCCAAGACAACCATCAAAGAATGACACCACCCAAATGGACTGAATCACTAATTAAGAAAATTCCCTGCAGACTTGCCTACAGCTTATGGATGTTCCTATTGATGTTCCCTTCTCTCAGACTGCTCTAGTTTGTGTCCAGTTGAATTAAAACTAGTCATTACACAACAGAAGGGAAACTTACATATTGTCAGGAAGGAAAAAGTTACAAATAACAGTAATTTCAATAAAAAGATCAGCAGACATCTGAATCCTCCACACTTTCAATCACCTTTATCTTAAATTTCTCTGTCCCTGAAAAATCTATTCCAACTCACAGTCCTTAGCAATCCCAGAGCACAGATTTGATAGGTGCCAATTCTATTTTAACTTTGTCTCAGGTAAATGAAATGGCTTAGATAGAAATCCCAAGTCCTAGAATTCAGTTTCCTTGTAGACAAAATGAGAAGGATATGTAGAAGCTTCAATACTTAAATAGAAGTATGCAGACCTTTGAGATCTTGAGGTGTGAATGAGATGGAACAAACAATTTAATCCTTTTCCAGAATCCCATATGCCCGTTTACTACTATTTTTCAATATCAAAAGTAATGACAAAATGGAATTTTAACTATTTTCCAGAAAATTAACCTAGTTCTTATCATCCTAGGATTTTTACTGATGATACAGATAATTTTTTAGGCTTTTCAAATGTCTTTCTGCTCACAGGGCATTGATATAAGTTGTATGTAATTTATTTTTCTGCTATTACATTGTATGAATTAGTATGTTGGCAATATTTTTAGTCTTTCACACTTTCAATCAATGCCCAGAATAATTCTAACAAGATTTTTTATTCTCTGGAAACAACCTCAAGGAAAAAAAGCCCACAAAAAAAAACCTGTGTATTCATTTACATTCAGATGAGACTCTAGGTCGAATATAAGGTGAGCCTGGCAGGTAATGATACCTCATTTCACTGCTAATACATAATCTTACTATTTTATCAGAAGTGACTCGAGGAACAATTCCTGATGTCAAATTCTCTAGAGTTTTACATGCTGGATATATGTTCTAGAACTGAAACATAGTTGGAGATATTGCCAAAACTGTGAATTTGATCAAACTACATCATCAGAATTGTGGTTTCATTTTATCACCCTAAAAAGACATTTTAATTTGCAACTGCAAAATGTGTCATTTCGTAGTATTAATGGAAATAAGGAAAGATCTAAATGGACAATATTACATGTAAAGCAAACTGATAGACAGGACATAGATTCAAGGTCTTGCAGTTATAAAAGGTTCATTGAGGACATGATTTTTACTGAAATTTTATTTGATTCTGATTAATACTAAAGCCTCATATTGACAAAGGGAAAAATAAAAAAGTATCTCTTTTCTTTCATCTCCTTCAAATCATCTTCAGTTATTATTTCTTAATAATGGGGAGCTAATGGAACTCGTTCCTTGAATCCCAAGGACTCAATTCTGCCTATATTGAAATCATTCATCTGTGAGGGCTAGCCATGATAATCTAAGTCTGAGAAGAAAGGAAGTTCTTTACTTCCTCCAACCATTATCACCTGGGACTCTGTCCATTGATAAATTTAAATGGAGTCTCAATAATTTACCCTGAGACAGTGCCTGGCAGGCTGAGATTACCTAACCCCCACACAAGAACAGACCATTCAAAGGAAATTCCTGGAATTCCAAGCACTGTAAATAGAAACTCCTGCCAGCAATTTACCAGGACACCCCTAGATAAATGTCAGTCAATCAGGGATCCTGAACCTCAGAGACCCCTCACCCCCACCTTTACTACTATAAAAACACAATTCTAATTGACCTCGGGGCTCTCTGGATATTCCAATACGTTGGACATGTAGAGAGTTTGCAAACTTGATTAAAATAAAGGCTCCTTGCTTTTACATATGGGTCTCCTTTGTTGGCTTTTGTGGGGACCCATGGATTTGGGCATAACACATCCAAGATTCAGGGAAGGAATTCTGGGGAGTTATTCTTTGCTAATATTATTGATTATACTGTGGGTTGTTGTTTTCTAATGTTATATGATGCTGTGATAGTCAGTGAACAATATATGTGCTAATTTCTGCAATAAAATATCACTATCATTGATATAACACTGATGATAAAGACATTCAAACAACTTACAGAAAGAAGCTAAATATCTATAGAAAATGATTTCTACCTGAAAACGTCCTACTGTACCTTAAGAATGATTATGACCATCAGGAGTAATTAGGCCAGTTATAGAGTAATCAATAAATGGAAAGTGAATGGAAGCTCAAAACCCTTCCAATAAATAATTGTGCAACAGAACTCTGTCTAAACATATTATGTGACAGGAAAGAAAGGCACATTTTCACATATTTCTTCTTTCCCTATTAAATTCTGAGATCTATCTTATTAGTTACAAACTGGGCTTTATACCACAGGAGAGGACATAACTTCTTTAATACTTTTGGAATCATTCTTTACTTTGTAAGATACATCTGAGGAGCTTTTTAAATTCATTTTAAAAACTGGAAGAAATTTAAAAGCACTTTGAAAGGTCCTCTTCTTTCTTAAGGTACTAGTACAGTTTAAGATCAGAGAATAAATAAACAAAGGGGGAGATTAAGGCAAGATAAAAATTGATATGCATTTTGAGGCATGTGTAAGGAAGGTGACAAATTCAAATCTTGAGCCTTCTCACATTGCCAAGAAACTTGTCAAAGTTTTCCATCCAAGATACAATTCACTACCTGGGAACCATTCTCACTCTCTTGCTAAGTGTGCTTAATTAATAAATGCCAGGGTAAGGTGCACTCTAATGCCACCAAGGGGATTCTGAAAAACAAATGAATAGTTTGAATGTTTCCATCAAAGGTGTAAATCTCCTCTTAAGTGTAGAACATCATCCACTAGGGCAGGAGAGCATAAAATCTGAAGCAAAAGGCAAGAAAGTATCTGTAACAGATATGGCAGTGATCTAGTCGCGGTAGCCATTCTTAATAATGATTTGGTTTTCTTCAGTCCAAGCTCAAGAATTCCTTGCCTAGAACTCACCTCATGACTAAATCTCCCAGTTTTGTATGCAGAAATGACTTCTCTTCGTCAGCCATCTCATCATATAATTGCAATCAATGGGAGCGTCTCTTTAATTGTAGTGTATGAACCACTTCCATCGGATTTATTAGAATTAATTTTGCATAAAAATAAAGACCTTTTCATTATACCTTTAAGGTACTAACTCAAAATATCTATGGTAAGCCTTAAAAAAATCAGAATTTATATAAATTCTGTATAGGTTAAATAAAACCACGTAATTGAAATAGGAGTAGTATTACACCTCAGGAACAGCAAACAGGAATGTAATCAAGATATATTGAGTAATTTCTAAGGTGGCACTGGAAAATTCTAAGAAAGAACAGATCTTCATATAACTTTAACACACCCTGATATGCTCGTGATATATATATACAAAGCAAGTCTCCTGCAAAGGTAAGTGTAAAGCTAACGTCTTTAATATATAATGGTTAGTCATCTAGTCTCTAAATTATACCACCTTGTTACATATATTTACAGTCTTGTTTTAGAATAGAGTTGAAAATTTGTGGACAATGGAGATCTACTGAACAGGAGAGGTCCTCTCTTTAGTAGTTAGGAATTAAATTTGTTTATATCCAGAAAGAAAACTCTATTTTAAAGTATCTAAATTTTAAACAAAGATATATGACTATGTAGAGTTCTTAGGAGGCAGATTTATCTTCTGCTTGGTCCACTCTCAAAAAGTCCATCCCTCACCATCACACACACACACGCACGCACGCACACACACACACACACACACACACGCACACATACACTGCTTCAGAGTCTGGAGCAGAAGTTTCACCACAACATCAAGGTTTACTTGTTCTGACTTGAATAGGATATTGCATAAGCAAAACCTTAATCTAAATGTATCGGTTGCCTGTGTATTAAGGGTTAAATATTGTATTGTTCCATATTGTGTAATAGACTATGTTATGGTTTTTGTCTCTTTAAGAGGCAAGCCACACCCACTCCCAGCGACCCTGCCCTCCTCCCCCGCCATCTTGGATCTCTGTCTGTTCTTTCTCTTGATGCACAAACGTGTCTCTCTCTTGGGGCCCCTCCCTGTCTCTCTCCTCTTCTTCTCTCTTCCCTTTCTCTCTCCTTTCTTTCCTCCTTCTTTAAGTAATATATATCCAATACTATTCTGTATGATGTGTCTATGTGCCTTCTACCCGCCACCTGCTCACACCCACCTGCCTCAGAGCCGCATGGCTGGACCGGGCCCTGCCACCA
>LOEQ01008315.1:63471-98465 GCA_001685075.1 Bramus lutescens
ATAATAATAATAATATTTAATAATAAAAAAGAAACACAGTGAAACTCACACATACTTTCAGTCTTGTTTCTTATGAGCTAAACAGTCAGCTCAGAGACAAATTAAAAATGCATATAAGTTAGGTGAGTGTACAGAAGGCCTCTCACAAAAGAAATTAAGCTGACTGTGTACCACATATTTACACTCTGAATTGCGTGTGTCTTTTTGATCATTGATGAATTTCTTCATGATTGAAGACACTCATGACATGTTCATGATTCCGTCTCTTTATGGGTCATCCTAATAACAGCTAACTTTTTCCTCCAAGTATTTGTGTCACACGGAAAAGACATCATTTCATTTTCTTCATCATATGGCACTGCCTGCTTTCTGATATGAGACAGCTGTCATGCATTCTGCGTCAACTTGGTGGCAAAGGTCTACTGAGAAAACTGCAGGCCCAGAGCTCATGAACCTTTTCAGGAGCTTGGAGACAAGAGTCAGAAAGGTATGACTTACAGAAATAATTCCCCGTGAGCAAGGAGCAGCAATTTTCAAAACAGAAAGCACCAAAGAAGAGAAGGAGAACACACAAAGAAAGCTGTGTGTGTTAATGAACCAGACTCTGCGCTTCTCATAGCAAATGGAAAATAATAAAGGAAATGAGTTACTGCAGAATCTTTTAACGGGAGGCCATGAGTAGGAGGACTCTGTGAGTTATTTCCTATAAATTTACTTTTGCCTAGTATCTATGCCAAAAGACAAAGGGCCAATGACTAGAGAGGGCAACAGAGCCATCCTGACAAGTGGAGAGAGGAACAGCCTTGCCATCCACTATCAAATCTACAGCCCATCTTCAGCATACATTCTTCCAACTGAAACAGCAGGGTAAAGCAAAAGCAGTTATCTTTTGAAAGAGAAATCCATGCCTGCCTTTTCCACTAGATAATTACCAGTGTTGTCCAAGTGCTACAAGTGCAATTCTTTTCCATAAGAACTATAAGCAAACTGAGAACTTTTCTATTCTATTGAAGTTTCCCTGGTTTGACAAGAATATTTAGTCCAAATATATATCTAATTCTATAACAAAAAGTAAATGAAGATGATGACAGTAAAGCCAGTGAACCTATCATCACTGGGTGTCCTGGGATGTTATCCCATCATCAAAGTACCACCTTAGAACTCTCTAAGTTCTAAGTGTCTTCATTCAGAAGATCCTTCTTTCCTCCTCTCTGTATCAAACAGAGAACTGAAGGAAACCTTTAGCTCTGCTGTGGAAGAAGAGATGCTTCCCTTGTCTTCCCTAGTTTCCCATCTGTTTAATTTATTATTTATTTGGGGTGGGTGGGAAAGTGGTGTTTCACATTAATGATTCCTCTAAAAGACCTTTTCCATTTCTGGAGATAGCCAGTTTTGATCACCTGTTCCTACAGGCATAACCTGTAAATATCTCACACATTGAGCAATCATGACATTTTGCCTCTTGTGTCTTATTCCCTACCACCATAAAGATTTATACGAGCAATGCACTATGAGCCCCACATAGTTGATTTTATAGGCCATGTTCTCCTGGTGATCCCGATCCATGTGTCTCCTCCAATTTTTCTTCTCCTTCTCTCCTTCTTCTCCAATGTTCCCCAAGCTTCAAGAGGAGAGACCCTCTAAAGATCTCCAGTTTGGGCTCTTTCCTGCCTAATGTTTCGCTGTGGATTTCTGCATCCACTCTCATCAGGTGCCAGAAAAGATCTCTCTGATGACTTTTATTTAGGCACTGATCTATGAATATAGCAGAATGTCATTAGGAATAGTTTCATTGACCCCCCCCACCAGTGGTATTTGATTCTATCCTAGGTCTCTACAGTATTCAACTTCCAATTCTTGACCATTCAGACAGTGATTGGCATGAGATCCCTCTTATGGTATGGACCTCAAGGTTGACCAGTCATTGCTTGGCCATCACCCTCCTATATCTTTGGGTCATGACAGATTGTAGGTCTAAAGTTTTGTAGCTGGGTTGATGTCCCAGACCAATGATTGGGGGATGGTTAGTTGGGGTTCTGTATCCCCATTACTAGGAGTGTTCACTTGGGTCACTCTCATCTCTTCCCAGGGAGATAAGTATGTTGTCCCCTTGTTACTTGCCTTTATGGGTCTATGGACAGTAGCATCATCATCATTTACTTATAATATAATATCCCCTTATAAGTGAGTATATACCATGCTTTTTTTCTGGGTCAGAGTTGCCTCAGTCATAATGATTTTTTTCTAGTACCATCCATCTGCCTGTAAATTTCATAATGCTCCATTGCACAAATGTTTACATTTTCTTTATCCATTCATCTATTGATGAACATCTAGTGTGTTTCCAATTTCAGGCTATTACAAATAAAGCTGCTATGAACATATTTTAGCAAGTGTCCTGGTGGTAGGACAGGTATTAAGAAGAATGATGAACCTGTATTCACATGCACACTGTTAGTCTCTATCTTTTTACTGGTAAATTGAGACAATAAATATTGAGAAATATAAACAAGAAGTATTTATTGATTTCTATTATTTTGTTTTACTGGCTTAGCATTATTGATTTCTGTATTTTCTTCTGTGTAGCAAATCTCTTCAGAATGAAATTTTCCTTCTAGTTCAATCTGTGGAGCTTGATTTGTAGATACTTCTTAAATTTGGGGTTATTGTAGGATGTTCCCTACCCCACCTCTGTCTATTGTGGGTGATAGGTTTGGTGGATATAGTATTCTGTGGGGCTGCAGTGTTGCCTCAATATTTGTAGAACATACTTCCATACCCTTGAATCTGAAAGAGTCTCCATTGAAAAATAAGATGCTATTCCCTTGGGCTCACCTTTAAATGTTACTTTACATTTTTCCCTCAAACTCTAAAGAACCTTTTTGCTTTATATATTTTAAATGTTTTTATTGTTATGTATTGGGCTTGATGGTTTTATGTCAATTTGACACAATCTAAAGTCATCTGAGAGAAGTGAAGCTCAATGAAGCAAATGTCTCCAATAAAATGAGGTTGTAGGCAGTCTTGTAAGGCATTTTCTTAAATAGTGACTGGGGGAGGGCTCAGCCCATCATGAGTGATGCCTGGCTTCTATTTCTGAAAAATCAGGCTAAGAAGCCCATGGAAGAAAATAAAAAAGATAGTAAGCAGCAGTTCCCCTTGGCCTCTGCATCAACTTTTGTCCCCAGGTTCCAGACCTGCTTGCCTTCCTGTATTGACTTTTTTTAGTGATAAATCATAAAGTGAAATCATAAGCTTAAAAAATCTTTTCCTCCCAAAGTTTCTTTGGTCATTGTCTTAGTTAGGATTTCTGTTGCTGTGAAGACACAAGGTGTTCATGCCAATTCTTATAAAGGAAAATATTTAACTGGGGTGGCTCCCAGTTTCAGAGATTCAGTTCCCTATCATGGAAGGGAATATGGTGGGGAGCATGGAGTTGTACAGGCAGATGTGATACTGGAGGAATAACTGAGAACCCTACATCTTGTAGGGAATAGGAAGTCCACTGTGACTTTGGATAATACCCTGAGCGTAGGAAACCACAACACTAACCCCTTCAGTGACCCTCTTCATTCAACAAGGCCTTACCTCCTCCAACAAAGCCAGGTCTCCTAGTAGTGCACTTGCTATGAGATTATGAGAGCCAATTACATTCAAACTACCACAGTCATGATGTTTCATCACAGCAACAGTAATAAGATGAGTCATGGTCGATGTTTTTTTCTGATACTGCCTCTTTGATGTTCTTTACATTTCTTGTACTTTAATAGGCACTTCAGCCTTTCTTATAACTTCTTATGATAATAATTTTGTTAAAATATTTTCTTTTCCTTTGACCTAGGTTTCTTATCCTTCTTTTCCTATTATTCATAGATTTTCTCTTCTCATAGTATACCATATTTTCTGGATATTTGTGTCTGTGCTTTTTTTTAGTGTTAACATTTTCTTTGACTGAACTATCTATTATTTTATACTCTGTCTTGAACCTGAGGTTCTTTCTATTTTGTTTTTAATCTTTTGGTGGGGCTTATCTCTGAGGCTTTTGTTTAACTTTCTAATATTTTTACTTCCAGATTTATTTCAGTTTGGGCTTTCTTTCATGATTCTATTTCTCTCATGTCTTGGACTGTGTTTGTTATTTCATTCCTCTGTTCCCTTCTGCATTCACAGACTTCATTAAGGGATATACTCACATTCTCTTTAAAGTCCTTGAACATATTCAGAATTGCTACTTGTGAAGTCTTGTCTTGTGCTTCAGCTATATTGCATTTCTTATAACTTACTGTATAGGATTACCAAATTCTGGCGGAGTCATATTGTCTGGCATTCATGTATGGCTTTTTGTGCTGGTGTCTAGGCATCTGGAGTTACAATGATTGATATAATTTTAGGTGTTGATATCTAGTCTTATCTTTGTTGGCTTGATGTTCCATTCCTTGGTTTCTATTGCCCTCTCAGTATTTTAGGGAAGTGTAGAGGCTGGGGTTCCCTTTCAGAGAGTGTTTATGCAGGTCACCACATGGTTGAGAGAAATAGCTTTGGGAGAGACTAGGACAAAATGCTGAAATGGTCTATGGGAAAGAGCTTAGAGTTCCTGTCCAAACCAAGAGGCAGGGCCCCTAGGGAGTTGGGAGTCTGATGGGACAAGGGGATCCTGCTAGTAGGTATCAGTAGGACAAAAAATATGTCCAAAGAGACAAGGATGAAACGGCTAGAGGAACCCTGGGTCATTAACATGCATTCAAGTCTTCAATTAATGGAGTTTAGGCGGAGGAGAGACACCTGCAAGCAGGCTGCTCCAGGGCTAAAAGTGAGACTGAAGATAGTGTAATGGAGAACAGGAAGAACAGCGAAAATTGCCTGAGTCCTATCCTAATGTGGTCACCGGGGTCCATGGTAGAAAGTGTTTCTAGGTACAAGTGACTGCCAGAAAGGAATGGGGATGAGGTAGAAGGGAGGCAAAGAGGTTCTGCAAGAAAGAGCTAAGCTGGATCCCCATTAGGAGCTAGAATCCCAGGGGAACTCGGTCTGAAATTTCGCTTGTGATATACAGAGGTTATAAATGAAATAAGGGGAAGCCAAGTGAATAACTCTTAAACTCTGCTGTTTCTGGCTTTGACTCTAATGGAACCAAATTACAGGGGTGCTTATGTACACATATCTCACAAAATTTGCATTTTGCTTATAGTAAGAGATATTAAAATCTTAAAAGGCTATACAGATATGGATTTATTTTTTTCTTTGTGGACTATAAATAATAGGAGGTGAGCAGTCCTCCTTCTGTTTGTTTGGCCATAAGAGAGGGAAGCTGCTCCTACCTTTGACTTTACTATACCAAAATGTAGCATTTTCATTCTAAAGATAATTTCACCATTCAGAAACAATCGGGCTATAGCCAGGACATCTACATTCCAAGCTGCAGCCCAAGGGATAGAGTAGAAGGACAATTGGTCTTTTGCAGAAATACCATGCAACACATTCTCTTTATATTCCAGTTCTTATAAATATCTTGCAACGATTCTAAACAATGAATATTTTCTTCTGAAATAATCATCTAAGATCATGTTCTGCATTTTTTTTGTAAGTGGGCTTCTCCTAAGTGTGGGTTCAATA
Organism: Bramus lutescens; assembly: GCA_001685075.1. Taxonomy (NCBI): domain Eukaryota; kingdom Metazoa; phylum Chordata; class Mammalia; order Rodentia; family Cricetidae; genus Bramus; species Bramus lutescens. The sequence goes on from LOEQ01008315.1 coordinate 69,085, forward strand.
ATAAAAGATCATTATTTAAGTGTATTATCTGTTCTAGGAAACTGATTCAAAGGATCACTTTTCTTGACCACTTAGCACATGAAGAGACAATTTCACCACGTAAGCACTGAGAAGAAATGGGAATTCTGTGTGCAATGATGCCATGACTATTATTTTGCATTGTGAACTAAACTACTCTCCATAATCCTTTAGTTTATGAACAAAAAGAGGTAGCTAGGTAGCTGGAACTCCAGACATTGCAAACAATCCACAGACACAGCACAAGTCATATTACCAATTTTATAACTTCATAGCTTAGTGTGAAGACAATATGAATAACTAAGCCACAAAAGTATTATCAATCAGCTAACCATAAGTACCTCCCACTCTGGCTTGGCTCTTCTTTTCCCAAACGTGGACTAGATTCGCATTTTGCCATATGCTGCCTCAAATTTGAATGCTAGGATCACTTCATTCTGACAAAGGAATGGCACTCAAAGGAAATAAGTGCATTTGACTTAAATGACTGAGTGAAAATTTGGACATAAAAGAGTCCCTGGGCACACATGAAAGACACACATACACACACACACACACATGAGGTTATGCTGCAATTGCTGGAAGAATGACAGTATATTCCCACATAAAAAGCAAGAACACCAAATCTATTAATCTTTAGTCACAGTGAAGAGAGAAGTGTTAATATACTCCAATATCTCACGACTCATGCCCTTATTTCCAGAAAACCTGGCCAAAATAATAGCTCCAAGTCATTGATCCCCATTCAATACCATTCACTAAAGGTTTACTTGTCTAGATGGTAGAGGGCTTGACATTGTTTATCTCTATTTCAAGGAGAGAGAGATGTTTATCAAAATGCTCAGAGATAGAAATGGAATCCTAGGCTGTCATGAGACTCTTGACATTTAGGGATATCCAGAAAAAATTGAATTTGTGCTAGGACATTAACATGATACCAAAAGGCAGATAAATGTGGCTGGCCTAAAGGCTGCTGGTGGTACCCACTTGCCACTGCATAATCTGAGTACTTTGGGTACATAATGAAAGGCTGAGTTCTTTATCTATTAAAGGAAGTTGGTTATCTATCAGTCATCCCCACTGTCACTGACCCTAAGTTTCATATAAATGGCTTAGAATTTTTATGAACGGAGTCCATCTTTTTCTTATCTCTATGGAGGTAGACGAGATAAATATCCTATATTTACCATAATGCAAATGACCTCTACCCACAATAAGTAAAGTTTTCAATAAAAAATTAAGATTTTATTTAGGCATAGGTGAATAATGTTATAAATTTCAGGTTAAAAAAACACAAGGAACTTTATTACTAAAAAGGAAAATGATTTTTTCTATCTGGGTCTGGGTTACCTCACTCAGGATATTTTTTATAGTTCCATTTATTTGCTTATAAATATGAAGATGTTATTGTTTTTTACTGCTGAGTAGTACTCCATTGTGTAAATGTACCACATTTTCTTTATCCATTCTTCAGTTGAGGGGCACTTAGGTTGTTTCTAGGTTCTGGTATTACAAATAATGCTGCTATGAACACAGTTGAGCAAATGTCCTTTTGGTATGTGGTGTGGAACCATGGTTTATATTCTATCAACTGTATTTTAAATAAACACTGATTGGCCAGTAGCTAGGTAGGAAGTACAGGTGGAACAACCAGACAGGAAGTAGAGGTGGATCAAGGAGAACAGGAGAATTCTGGGAAGAGGGAAGCTCCCTCTGCAGTCCTGTCCAGACACAGAAGAAGCAAGATGTGACTACGCCACTGAAAAAGGTACTGAGCCATGTGGCTAACACAGATAAGAATAATGGGCTGATATGAATTATAAGCGTTAATAAGAAGCCTGAGATAATGGGTCAATCAGTTTATAACTAATATAGAACTCTGAGTGATTTCTTTGGGGCTAAATGGCTGTGGGACCTGGTGGGAAGACAGGAACCAAGCAGGACAGAAAATCTCAGACAACAGGTATGAGTGTGCAGCTTTTGGGTATATGACCGAGTGAAGTATTGTAGTCTTGAAGTATATTGATTTCTAATTTTCTGAGAAACCATCATATTGATATCCAGAGTCATTGTACAACTTTGCACTCCCACCAATAATGGAGTAGTGTTCCCCTTACTCCACATCCTCTCCAGCATAAGCTATCATTGGGTGTTTTTAATTTTACCCATTCTGAGAGGTGTAAGATGGTAACTCAGAGTCATTTTGATTTGTATTTCCCTGAAATACAAAGGATGTTGAGCAATACCTTAAGTGTCTTTCAGCCATTTGTAATTCTTTAGAAACTAGCCCTCTCCTGCAATAAGATTGATGACCACCTTAATTATCATCATAGAACTTTTAACTAACACCTGATGGAAGCAGATACAGAGATCTACAGTGAAACTCTGGGCTAAGCTACAGGAGACAAGCCCAAGAGAGGAAGAAGCAATAATGTGAGCAAAGGGTTCAAGACCATGATGGTGATAGCCACAGAAACAGCTGACTTTAGCTAATGATAACTCACTGACTCTAGAATGATAGTAGGGGAACCTGCATAGGACCAAACTAGATCCACTGAATGTAGGGGACAGTTATGAGGCTTGGGCAGTCTATGCGACCACTGCCATTGGGACCATGATTTATCCCTAGTGCTTGAACTGGCATGTAGGACCTCATTTTTTCTGGAGGGATACCTTGCTCAGTCTAGATATAAAGGAGATGGTTTTACTCTTGCCTTAAAACAGATATCATGCAGAAGGACTATGTTATTTGCCTCATGGAGTCTGTGATGATTAGCTTTTTGTCAGATGGGCATGAGCTAGAGCTATCTGGAAAAGGAAACCTCAATTGAGAAATAACCCTCAATTAGGTTGCCTGTAGGTGAGTTCATAGAATGTATTGTTAACTAGTGATTGACGGAGTACCAGCTCATGTTGGTGGTGCCACCTTTGGGTAGGTGGTACTGGAATTTAAAAGAAAGTAGGCTTGTGGAGACACAGAACAGGCTTAGGGTGCAGGCTCCTCCTGGGACAGATGAGACGAACTTGGGAAACGGTTGCTTGGCAAACCAAGCATAGATGATAGCAAACTTTCTCTGCCCATTTCTCAAACATTCTGTCAGAATCTGTACCCTGGATAAGGAAGTGGCCTCTGAGCTCAGTTCTTCACGCTCTACCAGTCACAAAGTAGTGCTTTGCTTCTGTATACTTTTTGCCTTGTTTCTGTGTACTTCTTTTCATTTTTATTACTGTTATTAATTGAGGTATTGTTTCTTGAAAGGAGAGGCAAGAGTTTCTCATGATCATGTGGTGAGTAAGGGGGGGTTTCAGAGCTGAGGTAATGCTTTTTAGTCTGTATAAAAGCCATACAAAATAAAGCTTGTTATGCAATTGTTCACACCCTGCATCCCCTGTGTCCTGATTTGTGTGATACCCTTACCCAGGGACCCCAATGCACTAGACGTTGACATAGGCTGAGCAAACCATGAAAAGAAGCTTAGATGCTGGCTGCTTCANGGACAGATGAGACGAACTTGGGAAACGGTTGCTTGGCAAACCAAGCATAGATGATAGCAAACTTTCTCTGCCCATTTCTCAAACATTCTGTCAGAATCTGTACCCTGGATAAGGAAGTGGCCTCTGAGCTCAGTTCTTCACGCTCTACCAGTCACAAAGTAGTGCTTTGCTTCTGTATACTTTTTGCCTTGTTTCTGTGTACTTCTTTTCATTTTTATTACTGTTATTAATTGAGGTATTGTTTCTTGAAAGGAGAGGCAAGAGTTTCTCATGATCATGTGGTGAGTAAGGGGGGGTTTCAGAGCTGAGGTAATGCTTTTTAGTCTGTATAAAAGCCATACAAAATAAAGCTTGTTATGCAATTGTTCACACCCTGCATCCCCTGTGTCCTGATTTGTGTGATACCCTTACCCAGGGACCCCAATGCACTAGACGTTGACATAGGCTGAGCAAACCATGAAAAGAAGCTTAGATGCTGGCTGCTTCANNNTTCCTGCCATATATGTCCTGTCCTCCATGAGTGCCTGCCCTGACTTCCCTCTGTGACTGACAAGAAGTAGAAGATGAAATCAGCTCTTCCCTCCACAAATTACTTTTGGTCAGAGTGCTCTATCAATAAAATAGAAATCTAACAAGTACATAAGTCAAGATGGAAAAAGGAGATAGATATTTTTTATATCCATATTGTCTAAGGGATAACTTAGCTTTGAGTTCTTTGGTAATGTTTACTTTGGAAGACCTAAGTAAATATCAAAGTGTGTACTAAAATCTCCCACTATTATAGCATGCCTTTGTGACACTTTAGGTCTTTTAGTGTTTGTTCTGTCAAGTTAGAAGCCCACATTTTGGGTTATAAATAATTACAACTATTACGCCTTTCTTTGTAAATTGTTGTATATATGAGTGGTGTGCCTGCCTGTATATCTGTGTACCACATGTGTGCCTGATACCCACAGAGCCCAGAAAGGTGTAATGGATCCTCTACGACTGGAGTTTTAGTGGTTTCCAGCTGTCACATGGTGCAGAGATCCAAACCTGTATCTTCTGAAAGAACAAGTTCCCTCAGCCTCTGAGCCATCTCTCTAGCCCAATTTATTACGTCTTCTAAACAATTTGTTCTCTTGTCAATATTCATTTACTGGTCCTCTTTATCCCCCAACTATCTTTTGTTTGCATTGTCCTTTATCAGGTTTAAGAATGTTACACCAGCTTGGCTACAACTCCTGTGTGCATAGTAGGTTGATTTCTATCTCTGGATTCTGTTATTGAATGGCTTTGTGGAATAAGAGAATTTCTTTGAGATAATAGGCAGTCAGATTTTGTATGTTAGTCTTCTCAATTTGTCTGAATCTTTGTGGTGATGAATTGAAGTGATTTGCATATGGTAGTAGGAAAGGCTACTGTTTCTTGATTTTCATAGTTGATATCTGGTTGATTGAATTGCTAGCACATTTATTCTTATGATGGTAGTACTAGGCTTGGCTTTTCTTTCTTCTTTTTTTGTTTTTTTTGGTGCCAAACATCATTGGTTCCTGGCTGGCTCTTCTTTGTTCATCTCGTCCTCTTAATTAATGTATTGTTTCCCATGTGCCTAAAATGATAAAGCTGCCACAGAAAAATATAGGGAATTTAGATACATGTACAGGCAAGAACTTTCTGAATAGGACTCCAATAGCATAGAAAATAGCTTCCAGAATTGGCAAATGGGATTATATGCAATTAAAAACCTTCTGCACAGCAAAAGAAACTACACGCATAGTGATTAGGCAACCTGTGGAATTGGATGAAGTCTTTGACAGCCATATATCAGACAGGAGTTAATCTCTAAAATATACATTAATCTTAAAAAATTAAATGCCAGAAAATCAAAAATTCTAATGAATGGGGAAATAAAATGAACAGATAAATATAGATAATTTTTATTTATCTCAAAAGAATAAACACAAATTGCCAATATCTTTAAAATTTTAACCATGCGTGTGTGTGTGTGTGTGTGTGTGCATGTAGCTTATGAAACTAGAGAAGAACCATGATGAGTGGGAAAGGAATATTCTGAGCAATGGGGAGAGTAATAAAACACATGTGTCTTGCTAGCAGGAAAAATTATTGGGCATGAAGGGTTACAGGTGAGGCAGTAGGATAGAGTGCAGAGGAGAGATGGAAATCAACAAAATAAATTATGTTTTCAAATATCATAACGAAATACTACTTTATACACTAATTTTAAAATGACAAAAATAATGTAAATATATGTATAAGTAGAAATGTTACAATAAAATCAATTGATAGATAAAACAAATCAACATTAATAATTATAACAAAAAAGTAAAAATTAAATAAAATAGAGAATAAAGGATTAAGTCAGGAACAAAGCCCCAGTGACACACTTACTCCATCCCACCCCCTACTTTCCAAGTCTCCCCTACCTCCCAACAATGCCATTAAATTTTGAGTTCCTCAAAGGATGAATTTACTGATGGAGGCATAAACCTGTGACCTAGTTTCTAGGAGTTGGTAGGTACGGAAAACTGAAATAGCAAGCATTTCTACAGTCATATCTTTCTAACTACCACTAGAAACACAATTGTACATGTCATCTTCATCTGAGACAAATGGCATGAATGGTAGTCAGTAACACCCTTGCAAACAGACAAGTAAAACAATGTAAATGTGGCCGATTCCAATTGCTGTAATGGAGAATTCTGAGGTTGGTTGCCACTAATTTCCTAGCACTGGCCTTCAATTGAAAAAAAACAGCACTGAGTATTCAGGATTCAGGAAGTGAAAAGCTACACAAGCTTATATCATTAACTAACAAGGCTAATAGTAAGGGCTTGAAATGGGCCAGAAACAGTGTGCGCCTACTGGAAGTGATTGTATTAGTTTTACCCTGATCTGGAACTACAAATCTGAAAGGTAAATTCATACCAACAAATGCCATTTATTATCCATTCCTGGCCACACAACAAAACAAAACAAACAAAATACCTGTCATCAATTAACAATTAGTTGGTTCTCCTTACTTTAGCTCCGGGTTATGTGCACCAACTTTTAGTTGCCGAAAAGGAATACTAAGGTTAAATAATGGTGAAGCACTGTTTGTACCACAGCTAATAACATCCTGATGGTTCTCAAATATTCCTTGAAAGCATATTTAGGAATAGCTAAGTCTTTTTAGGGGGAAGAATGTTCTGGACACTGTTTGGCATGAAAGCTAACCTGAACTGGTGGCTTTTTGGCTCATGGCCAAATAAATAAAATAACAGACAACAGAGTGTTAAGTTTTAGAGAAAAGATTATTATTGATTCATAGGTAGGATTTAAGGGGGAGCAGACCGAGAGTTTCTGTGTAACAGAAGCGGTTGTGGGAAGTAGGCTACCATTAATCTGCTAATCTGTGGTCTTCTTGAAGGACTTACTCCAGAAAGTGGAGGTAAGGGATGGAGAAAGAGGATGAACTTGTCAGTCCAGAAGTCCATCCAGGTGTCGATATGTTACCTCGGAGTTTCAATTCCAATCTTTAGGCAGAGGTGCTCATTGAGGAGACCACAATGAAATAAGGACCAGACCTCTCTTCTACCGCTTCTGGCCTCCAGCAAGGACATCCTCTGGGCTGCTTTTGTGTCCCTGGTCTACCTGACCAGATTCTGTCTATTCTCATAACTAGAAATAATGCAAATTTAGACTTCAATAACAACTTCAAGGAATAAGAACTCAGGGCTGCTGTTTCTTTCTCTCTTCGGTCTGTGCCCACCTTGTCTTCTATGTGGGTCTTTTTATTCTTACTCTAGTTTATAACATAACTTTCTCCTCTTCCGTCTCTCTCCTCTCAACAAGCCCTTTCCATACCTGTCCTTTCCTTTTCTCTAACTCTAGGAAAAATGTCCTCAGTCTCCTTTCTGTGTTCAAAGTAAAGTATTTTATCAGCAAATCCACAATTCCACAATCAAAAACTCAACAGTCACTTCTGAATAGCACCTCCAGCTGAAGGCTAACATGTAACATGTAATATATCAACTTATGGAGAGAGAACCTCACATACAAGCTATAAAGCTGTTATTATATTCATAACAGTAATCTTTGACTATAACACTAGCTGAATAATTTCACAAGCATAATTTGAAAGTATATCGCAGGGTAACTCAAGGACAGCCAATTACCAATGAACCACCAAAGTAAAACCTAATTACAGGAGCTTTACGAATGTTTCCTTTAGAAATTACCAATGGTTTGGTCATGGGTGGGTGAACAACCTATGAATATACTTGGAAACAACAGAAACATAAGAAATAGGGGAATATCATGATTGAATGACGACTCATAATTGATAAGCAAGAGTAACCACTAAAGCCACCACAGAGGCAAGACAGTATTAATTTTGCCCCACAATGCCTACATAATTATTATACATTCTACATATGTGTGTGCTCAAAAAGCTTTGCAACTAGACTCTGAATAATCCCAAATCCTAGTCCTGTAGTTTGAATTTCAGATGAAATGTTGATGACCCTTAGTAACATGCTGGATGGCTTACTAGTAGGAAACTTTAACCATCCATGCCGTGTGTGTGTTTGTGTGTGTGTGTGTGTGTGTGTACAGGTGTTTGTGTGTCACTATGACATTTGGACATCGGAGATCAATTTTTGGGAGTCAGATCTTTCCTGACATTTTGCTGGGTGAATCAAGGCCATCTGGTCTGCCATCTAAGTCATATTGGCAGCCATTGAAGTCTTTAGGATTGTGAATCAGTCACCTCTGTTAACTCTGTAAAACTTGTCAAAGGTCCATCGCTAAAGATATTCTGTAAAAGCAACATAATTGCTTTTCATAAATTTCATTGATTTCCACATTGTAGTGAGCATCCACAGCATGGGAAAGAAGTTACTCTTCTGTGAATACCACATTCCTCCTTTCCATTAAGCCAAGGTGTAAAAATTGTATAAAATAGTTTGAGACTAAAAAAAAGACAATATCACATGTATAATTTATACAATGTTTCGTAATGTGGAACACAGGGAAGATAAATTATCTGCAAATCCAGAATGCATGAGCTATAAGAGTATAATACTACTCTGTTCCAGTACTTTCCAGATGAAGTACACACAGCCAACGAAAAGTTAAGTAATTCCCCGGGACTGTAGGGTTCCTTATTTCTAATTTCTTCCAACAGTGCCTAGCCTTCTGTAAGGCACAGATTTCACAGTACAACATAAGCAACATAAACTCTGAATTCCAGCCTGGGAATCCTTGCCATTCCTCTTGCTGCATCCACTATTGTCTTCCTTTTCTCACCTAATTAAACTCAGACTGTTCCAATTTCGAAGAGCCTAAGCATTATGAAACTCATTTACAATCTTTTCCTTTGTACTTGAACATTATGCACTTTCTGTTTTAACTACCAAGTAAAAGTTTATGGATTCTTCAGTTTATCTTCTTTCTGCTCCCTTTCTAAACAAGTGTTTTTAAATGACTTTTTTCTTCTTTTCAATTCAGGACTTCTATGGAATGGAATAAAACCTTTGATGATTACATTCTCCAATGAAAGTTAGTTGGAAAGGACTATATGCATGCCACCAGTACCTTCAAATGAGTAATTGAGATGGAAAATCTTACAGGGGAAAGATAGAATGAGAAACTAGTTCACAGTGTGAATTTCATTAGTATGTTATAGAAATATTGTCGTTCAGTGGGTTAAGAATATCGTATACGTTTATTTTCCTAAATGGCTAATCAATTCAAAGCATGTGCTTAAACTCACTTCAATTTTGAAGATTTAATTTCAGAACCTTCTATATGTGCACGGCTGCTATTTATGAACTACTCTGGATTGAATAAAATTATGTATAAAATTGTAGGCCACTTGTACGAGGCAGTGTGAACAATTGGCCTTACAGAGAAGAAAATATAATGCTAACCCACGTTTTCCAGCAGTTGACTTTAGGAACCTTAGAAAGTCACTTATTTTGGAGATTCCGTGTTTAAAGTGAGGACACTAAGGAAAATGCTACATAATGAATACATTATACCTGCGACTGACTGGAAATATATGCAAAGTATCCATAAGTCTTTACTATGAAAGATATTCAAATAAATAATGATAAAACAACACCATACCCATTGCTAATAATCACATAATTCAGAAGAACATCATTGTAAGTAGAGGCTGCTTGTTTGTTTCTTGGCCACCCAGACCTGAATAATAACACAGAAATGATATTAATTGCAACATTGTTTTGCCTATAGCTTAGGCTTATTTTTGGCTAACTTTCACATCTTCAGTTAACCCATAATTTTTGCCTGCATTAGCCACAATAGTACTTTTATCAGTGAGACATTCTCATCTTGCTTCCTCTGCATCTGGGTAATGAATGTAGATTGAATCTTTCCTCTTCCCAGAATTCTCCTGTTCTGGTCACTCCATCTATACTTCCTGCCTAGCTACTGGACAATCCACATTTTAATAAACCAATACAAGTGACAAGTCTTTACAGGTTACAAGACCATTTTCCCATACATCATTACATTTATTTCATGTATGCAAATCAATTTTAATCATTTAAACGAGTTATATAACCTGGGATGACAAGAAACCAATCCTGTACCAAACCATATAAACAATAAATAAAATCACTGTTTCTTAGCTTTATGTTTCAGAAATTGGAAGGCTATTTTAATAACATGATCACTAGACTTCCTAATATAATATAAAAACATTAACTAACCCATTAATTGTGGATCTGGTTTATACAGTTCTCCATTTGATGGATACACAGCAAGTATAGCTGACAGAGAACTAGTGACCAGTTAAACTAGTACCTTACATAGCAAATCCCTTGTCAAGATCAGTAATTGAAATAGTAATGCCGCTGCAATGTGACTTTTGCTAGAATGACTAAGATTAATAATCATCAGCTATTGAAGTTTCCTCTTAGCTTTGGCTCTTAATTGCCCATACATTTCATAGCTGCTTTGGATATTATAGTAGTTCCTGGTTAGCCAGAGAGATGTTCTAAGCACTTCCATGATGTTTCAATCCTCAGACTTTTGAAAATAACTAAGTTATAATCATGCACTATGGCCATACTATTTACAGTTTAAACAAACCCAGTATGAATTTTTCCCCTCTGTTTAAAAGTATTGTGGATAGTTTGGGCCAAATATAGATCTTAGTAATATCTGTATGCAATTTTAAATTAAATTAAGTTATAAACTTTAACTTTTTCACTTAACAGGAATAGCTTGCAGTTTCCCTTTTGGTATTTTTCAGTTTCTGGCAATGTTAACCTTTTACTTTAGGGTGTTAATGAATAAAATAAGGGCTGCTTGAGTACAAGCACTGTGAAATCTGGTCTGATAGGATAGATGGCTACCAAGTAACTAACTGGTAGACAGTATACAGTACAGCAAGGGCACACTGAACAAAAGTTTAACTCATATCCACAGTAGGACAGTGTAGAATATAGTGAGATTTCATCATACTTTGCAGAATGGTCAGTTATTTAAGAATCAATGAATTATTTCTTAAAACTTTCCATTTGATCTCTTCAGACCGTGGCTGATTGCAGAAAGCTGAAATCAGACACACTGAATGGGAGGGGATTACTTTACTACAGAATCAGGCTATGGTAAGCATTTCCATTCGGCAAAAGAAAAAAAGAACGCTGTGAAAATCATCAGCCAATAATGAAGGATATTTTATTTCTCAACCAATAACAGGAAAGTTATAAGCACTATAATAAAAGTGTGAAAGAGACTGTGGATCACTTAGGAGAAAGCATTAGTTGGGCCTCACAAAGGAGGTCACATTTGAATTGAGATTAGAGAAGCCCATGGAAAAGGCATTTTCAAAGTGAAATAGAAACATGGAAGAGTTACAGACACCTCTGCAGAAACAAAGTGCATTCACACCATAGGAGCCTGAAATTCTTTCAGTTGCAGCTGTGGCAAATAGGCTGAAGAGAATGGGGCTTGAGTTTTATGTCAGAAAGGAAAAAAATCAAAAAATCCAACATGTAGTTTGGGAAAGTATTTGGAGGAAAGCAGATTGCAGAAACACGGTCCATACTGCAGAATAGCCACTGATTCAATCAACTGTGGATAGAAAATAGTCTTTTAAAACTTAAAGCTATATTGAGCATTCCTAAGTTCCCCTTGTCTTTGGTATTCAAAAACACAGGGCAGTAAGTATTTGCATAGATTAACATTGTACAAACACCCTAAATAATTAAATTAAGCAAATTAGAAAATGTGTCTAGGTTACATACTATGATTATATGGTTATAATATATTATTATGGTTATAATACTATGATGTATTATACAAGAGACTTGAACATCATGGCCTTTGTGGTCCTGAAACTAATCTCTTGAAGATACTGAGGGAAGACTACACTTTGTCTTATATTGCATTTATAAAATCAAAACCAATAGATTTCTTTTCTGCTATAAAATGACTATGAAAGTAAATCTTTTTCATCCCCTCTAAATGTGAACCCTAAGACATGAAACTGGTAGAAGGCCACTTGTAAGTATTGCTATTGCCACTCCAATATTCATTCTAACAACCTCCTTGAAAAGGATAGCCTGAGGGTCAGTGACCGCAGTGCTGGCCAAAGGTTGAATCCATGAAGGAAGAGTCAAAGAAGCACTGTATTAGACATTGGAATTGAGACTTTGAAGTAACAAAAATAAATAAGAACCAGCCAACTAAAAAGAAAGGAATATGTCCCTCTCTTATATACACAGAGTATACTGACAGCACCTACCTCTTGCAAATATGCTGAAAATTGCTTTTAACTCTATTTGCAGGTAAATGAATAGCAAAAGATTTGACATTTGGCTTAAATAGCATTAGAATTAAAGTACATAATATTCTTTAACTCTATTGGTATAATGTTTGTATTTGAAAATTAACTACATTTAAATGTTTATCTTCTCTTTTCTATAATATAGCATTCTAATCATAGAAATACTTTATATTTTAAGGACACATGCCTTATTATGTTGAAATATAAAAAATATGATTTTTACAATTTTCCAGCTAATTAACTTATTTATTATCATGGTTTGTTTTGTGGCTATGGTAAGAATACTTAATTACAGTAAATTTCAAATAAGCATTAAAGTTATCCATAATTATAGTGGTCATTGGTGTTAAGAAGAGCCTCCCTTCTGGTGCAAAGGGCTCCAGTCCAAATGAGACCAAATCAAAAATGCCCACACTTAATAAATGTCACACTCCTGGGTAGACTGGGACAGCATGGTGGGGAGAGGAGTCCACACAAACCCCGGAGGCAATGTGTTCCTTTTTCTAGCACCAACCTAAATAGCCTGTGGGTGTGGTCCTGATCCTCCCCCTTGGAAGGGGTCAGTATATGGCAGGCTGGGAGTTGGAGTCTTGAGGTGAAGTCTGGCCCAAGGCAACCAGGGGGAGGGGACTTGAGATGGAGTGTTCTGCTCCATTGGCTCTCCATTGAGGCCCCTGGGATGGATGCCAGGGACTAGGGTGACTCTTCCAAGAGTTCTTGGATATAGGGGCATCAGGGGGATGGGGACTCACTTTCAATCAAACAATTGGGTCTCCAGAAATTTTCATCTAAATATTTTAACTACATAATTCTACAGTATTCAATATACACACATTTTTGTACAACCATATTTACACTATATCTTCATACCTCTTGCTTTTCTGAAATTAACAGAAATTCCCCACTCCTGTCCTAGCCTCAGAAAGCTAACATTCTAATTTTTGTTTGAAGTTTGCCTCTGTAACTATCTCAAAAGAATAGGATTGTATAATATTTATCTTTTTTATGTAGTGGCATTTCAATTGTTTTTTTTTAATAAATTAAGACTGCCTGAAGATCTGAAAATAAACAGTCCCACTGGTCAGCCTTACAGACCAGATTAAGGTAGCAAACAGTAGCCACCCTAGTTGTCATAGAAACATAGAAAAGGGTGGGATATGGCTTTAATCCCAGGGGTTCATGCCTTTAATGCCAGTCCTAGAGAGAAACAGAAGACAGAGGAGGCAGCTCTAAGACAGCGTCATTCTGAGATTTCAAGACTCAGAATCACTATTTCAGATTGAGGTTGAGGTAAAAGCCAGTGACTGGCTGCTTTGTTTTTGGGGTCTTCAAGTTGAACCCCAATTTCTGATCCTGAGATTTCATTAATTGTGCTTCATTTTCATATTTGGGTTTATTTACTTATCTTCAGGATTCACTCATACTACAGACTCATAACCTCTACAAACCTAATATTATAGAATGCTATATCATTTTATAATTGTAGGAAGATTTCCCTATGTGGTTGTTGGTCACCTACATAAAGCCTTCAGTGATTTGTTTGTTAAATGCAAAGGTTTATGATACTTTCCCTTTACCTAAAAAAGTGCACATAATCTGTTTTATGGCTAAACAGGGCTCCTCGAATCCATGTGTTCAGGCCATAGTCCCTCACACTGTACTTTAAATAAACTATTTTATTATTTTTAAATCATATTAGAATTATTGTTTCATGTTGGCTATATAGGTCATTGGATAAGTAGAGATATATCACAGTTTATCTAGACCTTTAACCATTGATGATCAAATCCAGGGTTTCTCCCACACACATTTTCATGATTGTATTTAACTCTGCTATGAATGTTCACACACACACGCGCACACACACACACACAAAACAGTGGAGTTCTTGCTTCACATTATTGCATTCTTTTCTGTCTTTGAAATGGAATTGCTAGATCCTATGGTATATCTTCGCTTACCTTTTTGAAGGACTGCAACACTATTTCCCACATGAAGTATTATTTTTATGTATCTACTAATAACATACAAGAGTTCTAGGTTTCTAAATCTCGGCCAATGCATGTCATTTTCTGAAATATTTTTAATTGGAGTTATTCAAATGAACACAAAGGAGCATTTGGTTATTGCTTGACTTTGCATTTTCCTAGTCTTTACTGATATTAGGTATCTTTCCATGTACTTATTAATCCTTGATATTTGCCTTCTTTTTAATAAATTTCCATTCATACAGTTTTTTCTACCTTAAAAATGCAGTTGTTTCATGTTAATTGTTGAGTTCTAGGAATTCCTTATGTACTCTAGATTATAATTGCTTGTAAAATTAAAATTTGAAAATGTTTAACCATTCCTTGATATTTTTAACTGTTTAATGTATCAAAGGTTTTCAATTTGTTAAGCCCAACCTTCTTTTTTTCTCTTTTATAATTGGCATATCCAGAAAATACTTGCCAAGTCCAAATTGTACAGCTTGTCTATGTTTTAAATTTAAGAACATTGTAGTTCTAGTTCATTCATTTAAGTCTGTAATCTATTTTGACTTAATCCCAGCTCATACTTTTGCTATGAACATCACATTTTCCCAATGCATTGCTGAAAACATTGTCCATTCTCTTTTAAGACGTCTTGTCCCTATATAAAAAAAATCTTTAACAGAATTTAACTATGAAGGACACTTTGGTTGATGAGTATATGAGAGATGAAACAGTATTTCTTTCGCAAAGCTTATTCCTAGGAATGGGAAAGTTAAAATGTCTCTGCATGGCTGGAGTCCACATCTTCAGAGAATACAGAGCATTCATTGTTAGAAAGGACAAAATAAAGAAAGGTGGAAACTCCTTGTGGAAAGGTGAGACAACATGAGTTCCAATAGCAAGAAGAGTAAGATGGGAGCATCAGAAAAAAATGCTGCTGACATAGCTTGTGATGACTATTCTTGGTTATCAACTTGACTATACCTGGAATGAACTACAATCCAGAAATGGGGGCACACATGCGATCCAGATCTGTAGGCAGGAAGACTGCATGCCTTCAATCGAAAGGCACACCTTTATCTGGGTCCCACCTTCTGTTGGAAGCCTATATAAGGACAATAGATGAAGAAAAGGATTGGTCATTCCTCACCTTCTTGCCCTCACCTTGTCAGCACATCATTCTTTCACTGGCGTTGAACTTTAATTGCCATATTCCATCAGTAGCGAGTAGAAATGGATTTAGTGAAACTTTTGACAGTTTGGGGTAAAATAAAATTATGTTGGTTGGTTGCTTTTAATATCTCTGGATAAACTGATAAAGGACAAGAATGAGGTCTGTAACCTATTTCATGCCTTGTCATATATAAGCAATGGTTGTTTTCCTGGTTTCATTCTTCAGAACTGAAAAATGAGATTTTATTATCCTATAACTGGGGATATATGATAGTAGATATGTACAATATGTAAGAGATCTCCAAATAAAATGTTATTTAGTAATTGTCTTCCTGGCAGTCTGAGTGAATTCTAATCTGTATTTCATTATGATTTTGCCTTCCCATTTATGACTCAGAGGCTTTATTATGCAGACCTCTCAACCACACAATTAGTGTGATGGCTGCTAGACCACCACTAAAATTCCTCTTTGCTTTGTGCATGTAGATAGACCTCTCCTAACACACATTTCACAGGCTCTATTATATAAACAGAAGTTTCTGTCCCGCCTAGTCCCACAGCCATTCAGTCCCAAAGAAACACATAGAACTTATATTAATTTTAAATTGTATGACCTATTAGCTCAGGCATATTATTAACTAGCTCCTACAACTTAAATTAAGCCATAATTCTTATCTATATTAGCCATGTCATTCTCATCTTGTTTCCTCTGTGTTTAGTTACTGACTGTGTCTCTTTCTTTCCTCTTCCCAGAATTCTCCTAGTCTGGTAACCCTGCCTATACTTCCTGACTGGCTACTGGTCAATCATAGTTTTATTAAACCAATGTGAGTAACAAATCTTCACAGTGTATAAGAGCATTATCTCACAGCTCTATTGTCTATTGGAAATCTATCTAATGTCAAAATCATTTAGTTAATGTAAATTTATAATCAAAAAAACAAGACACAAATTATAAATCTCTAAAATACAGATGTTTCTGACCTATTACCTCTGTAAACACTTTCAATTAAAAAAACTATAGTTAAATTTATAAATATATGTGTATATATATACATCTTTTATATACTTAGGCCTACATTAGATTCAGTAGGTTATTTTTTTTCATATGGCTGAACCAGTTCATATAACTATAAATTTTTATCTTCAAAAACATCAGTATGTAGAAGTTAAATCCATATATTTTTCTTCTTTAGAAATGAGGCTCTTGATCAGCATGGGATTTTTGACCTGTTCTGTTTCTGACCTGGGCCTTTTCACCCATCCTTAGGCAAGATAAGATCTCTTGAGTGAACTGAACATGCAGAAAGTAGTGAAGGGAAGGGGTAGGAGAGCGTGTGAGAATGGGGTGGTTGCGTTGGGGAGGGAAAGAAGAGAACAAGGAAAGAGATACCTTGGGGTTAGGGAAAAATCTGGAGCTAAGGAAACTCCCAGGAATCTACAAAGATGACCACAGCTAAGACTCCTAACAACAGTGCAGAGGGTTACCTGAACTGGTCTTTCACTGTAATCAGACTGATGACCACTCTAATTGTTATCATAGAACCTTCATCCAGTAACTGGTGAAAGCAGATGCAGAGAATCACAGTTAAGCACTGGGCCAGAACAAGCACTGGGTCAACTTCCTGGAGTCCAGTGGAAGATTGGGAGGAGCGATTATATGAGCAATGTGTTCAAGATCATCATGGGGAAACCCACAGAGACAGTTGAGCAAAGCTACTGGGAGCTCACTGACTCTGAACTGAGAGCTGGAGAACCTGCATAAGACAAAACCAGACCTTCTGAATGTGAGTGACAGTTCTGTGACTTGAACACTCTGTGCGGACACTGACAGTGGGACCAGAATTTATCCCCAGTGCATAAACTAGCTTTATGAAGCCCATTCCCTATACCTAGACCTTGCTCAACTTCAGTACACATGTGTGTGTCAGGGGGAGGGGAGCCCTTGGTCCTGCCTCAGCTTGTTATGCCAGACTTTATTGACTCTCCATGTGAGTCTTTACCCTTTTGGAAAAGTGGATTGAGGGGTGAGTTGGGGGTAGGGAGGGAGGAGGAACTGCGGTTAGTATATAAAATTTTAAAAGAAGATTTAAATAAAAAGTTAAAAAGAAGTAATAAAATACATAAAAATTGAGCCTCATTGCTTGTCTCTGTAAACAATTGATGTAAATAGAGTCCATGCAAATAAATTTTTGACATTTGAATTAATTGTAATGCAAGTTCTTTTTTATCAGAACATTTGTATGAGAATTTTGTTTGGGTTTTGCTGTTGTTGTTCATTATTTTGATAGAGTGAGAAGGAAGGTTTTTTGCCTGGAATTTCCTTGAGCCTCAACAGGAGTGAAGACATTTGTGTTCTGCACCCCAAACACTGTTCCATGCTGACAGTTGAATTGTGTTTCTCCAAAGCTTTATAAATAACAGGCATGGCAGGGTTTCTCTTCTGCAACCAAAGAAATTGGCCTTTGAGCTAAGAATTTTTTCTCCCTACTCCAACTAACAACCATCACTTTGGTGGTGCAAAAAAACATGATAAGGTTAGTCTGCAATTTTTATAACATATTAGATTGTTCACCCATCAGATCTTTTAAAAAAGGATTTAAGGATTAAAAACTAATAGCCTTTTCCTTTAGGCTACTATTTCATCTCTCTTACACTTCCTTTACTGTTAGGTGTTCTTTACACTTACGTGTGTTTCTTTGTTTTTAAGAATAGAACATGATACTGTTTTCATAGCCTATGGCACAAAATAGGCATTTGATTTGATACTTCATAGCATTTTTATTTTGGAAGGCACTGAGATAGAAGTGAAAAATGAGCAACAGAATGCACAGATTTCAGCCATTTTCCCTCAACTATTCATGTCATCAGTTACTGGATGAAGGTTCTGTGATGACAATTAGAGTAGTCACCAGATTGATTATAGGAGAAGGCCAGTTCACTATTTCTAGGAGTCTTAGCTGGGGTCATCCTTGTGGATTCCAGGGAGTTTCCCTAGCCCCTGGTTTCTCCATAACCCCATAATGGCTCCCTCTACCAAGATATCTCTTTCATTGCTCTCCCTTTCTATCCCTCCCATAACTCAATCATCTGTTCCCTCATGTTCTTAACCCTCTTTCTTTCCCCTCTTCCTCATCTCCATTCCCAGTTTACCCAGGAGATCTTACCTATTTCTCTTTTCTAGGTTTATCCATGTGTATCCATCTTAGAGTTCTCCCTGTTTCCTAGCTTCTCTGGGACTGTGGGTTGAAGCCTGGTTATCCTTTGGTTTATAAATAATATCTGCTTACGAGTGAGTGCATACAATGTTTGACTTCCCGACTCTGAGTTACCTCATTCAGGATGGTTTTTTCTAGTTCCATTCATTTGCCTGCAAATTTCATGTTGACATTGTCTTTTTCCACTGTTTATTACTCCGTTGTGTGAATGTACAACATTTTCTTTATCCATTCTCTGGTTGAGGGGCATCTAGGTTGTTTTTTAGGTTTCAGATATTGTGAATAATACTACTATGAACATAGTTGAGCATATGCCCTTGTGACATGATTGAGTATCCTTTGGGTATATGCCCAAGAGTGGTATTGTTTGGTCTTGAGGTAGATTGTCTGAGATACCATCTTACACCAGTCAGCATGGTTAAGATCAAAAATACTGATGACAGCTTATGTTGGAGAGGATGTGGAGTAAGGGAAACACTCCTCCATTGCTGGTAAGAGTGAAAACTTGTACAACTACTTTAGAAGTCAGTATGGTGGTTTCTCAGAAAATTGAGAATCAACCTACCTCAAGACCCAACTGTTATTTTAAAAAGTAGTTAACCTACTCCAGGATGTGGAATTTCTCCAGGAAGTTACCTCACTCAAAGTTCTCTTTGTCTTTGAGGCTCCTCCCCCTACTCTCCTTGACAGCAGCACCAAACTCTGTTTAGAAGCAAGCACCTTTCACTTAAGTCTCCAAGACTTCGTGATAAGGATTCTAAACAATTATATGCTTAGCACAATGATGTTACTGAGTAAATAAGTAGTCTTCTGTTGATTATTTTATGTGTGGACTAGCACATATCATGTAACAGATAATTTGTCTTTTCTTTCTATGTGTTGTTTAATTTAATGATACTTTTTACAATGTTTTTTAATCTTAAAGGAACTTACATAAGCTGTTTTTATTATACTCACCCCTCTCCCCTTCTCCTCCACTCACCTGCATATGCCTACCAACCCAGTTGTGTCTTCATATTTGCTTTTATCCATCAATTTGTGCTTCCTAAATGCAGTTAATTATGGACACTACCCTGGATGTGGATCTGCCAGGGATCAGAACATTAAAAAACTGACTCTTCCTTTCCAACTTCTCTCAATTGCCAATAACTCCCTCAGTGTGCTATTGGAATTTGATGCTGTCCTCTACCCTGTATGTTGGTGTTTTGTGTAACCTGAGCCTGTGCAAACAAGATACACTACAAAAGAGCTCAAGAACAGACTCCCATTCCCAAAAGCTTCAATGATACTTTCTACACTGTCTATGAATCTACCTAACCAAGGACATAAGTGAAAGACCTCTGTAACGAAAACTTAAAATCTCTGAAGAAAGAGGTTAAGAAAATATTAGCAGAGAGAAAAGCTTCCTATGTTCATGGATTGGTAAAATTAATATCATTAAAATGACCAGTTTACCTAAAACAATTACATATTCTACACAATCCCAATCAAACCCCTTATAACCACCTTTGCAAAGAAGAAGAATAAGAAGAATAAGAAGAATAAGAAGAAGAAGAAGAAGAAGAAGAAGAAGAAGAAGAAGGAGAAGGAGAAGGAGNGAAGAAGAAGAAGAAGAAGAAGAAGAAGAAGAAGAAGAAGAAGAAGAAGCAGCATCCCAAGAATTAAAGTTAAAAAATTGACAGCTGGGACATCATAAAATTAAAAACCCATTGTACAGTTAAAGAGATAATCAGTTGAGTGGTTAGGAAGCTCATATAATGGGAGATAATTTTGTCAGCTATATAACTAAAAGAGAATTAATATCTAGAATATATAACAAACTCATAAAACCAAAAGTAAAAGAATTCAGTATAAAATAATGGGCAATGGATATAAACAGGGAGTTCTCCAAATAAGTAATAAAAATTATCAAAACATAGCTCCAAAAGTGTTCTTCATCCTTAACAACTTGGGAAATATAACTGAAAACAACTTGGAGGCTTCATCTAACCCTGTCAAAATGGTTAAGGTAAAAAAAAAACTGACAACAAATTTTAGAGAGAAGGTGAGAAAAGGGAAACCTTCAGTCCCTGCTGTGGGGAGGGCAAACTGTTACAGTGACTAAGGGAATCAGTGTGAAGAATCTTCAAAACCTAAAATACATCTATCACATGACCCAGTTAGCTCACTTTTTGGCATATTACTGAAAGAATTTGGCATCCTACTTCCCAGATACTTACCCAACCATGTTCATTGCTGCTCTTTCACAATAGATAAGACATGGAAACAACCCAAATGTCCTTTAATGTCACATGAATAGTGCCAGACAGATGCTTCCTTTCATATGTCCACCAAGGTGTTGTATCATTCTCCATCTTCAACATTATGGCTCTCTAAGGTCAAGTACAGTCTGAAAAACACTGTTAATGCAATATGAAGTAATGTGTGGCCAAGAACACTCTAATCTCAGAACTATGACATTTTCTGACAGTTCTCCAAACTTTTCTGTCAGACTCAACTCCATCCCATAGTTACTTTTCACCTTATTCTATCTTTTGACTACCATTGCCCACCCTACTTTTTCATTTCCTAGTCTTGAATTTATGCTACTACTCAAAGAAACATTTAAATATCATTGCATATATAGCCAAAAAACATATTAACAATATCCCAAAGCCTGCAATTTCATATTTGGCCAACAACACCTCCTTACTGCCCATTATTTGGTAAAGAACACAACAAAAGTAACTAGTATTGGAAGTAATGATGCCTTCCAACTTGGCAGAGATGGCAGGTCTATGGCAACAGGAGTATGTGGCTAGATATCTTCACCTTACAGCTTTATGAAACAGGAAATCAGGAATAGGAAGTAGGGTCAGCCACTAAACTTCAAGACCTGCCTCCAGTGACTCATCTCCTCCAGCAATGTTCTACCTCCTAAATATTCCATAACCCTCCCAAAACAGCATCAGTGACTAAAGATCAAGCATTCAAATCTGTGAGTCTTTAGGAATATTTCATTCAAACCATAACAAGAAGGAAATTATTGTTTAGTTTACCTACAGTCACATGGCTCTAAAAACGAGTACAGAACATATGGATATGTGGTAGGCAACAGCTGTTCACCTCATGATAACCAAAACCCAGCAAAGACTGAATAGAGGTAGGACCCATTGCTCCTGAAAGAAGACCCTGATACTTCCACCTCTCATTTACCAACCCCAAACAATACCATCAAATTAGAAATTTCTCAAGGGATTAACCTATTCATTGGGAGAGCCCTCATAATCACAGATATACTCAGGGGTATATTTTACTGATAACATAGGGATTTTTTAATCCAATCAAATTGGTAATCAAAAATAACCTTTAACATTGCTATTAATATAACTATTTACTCTTTTTACATGTATTAAAAGAGAGAACAAATGTTTAAACAGATGGAATATGAGACACCCATGCTTTCATTGGAAAGGGAACAAATCTGCAGTGATGTAAAGCAGACAATGAATTATAGCACCTTGTTATATACTCTATAAGTACTATAAAACACCAGAAAAAATGAAATATATAAGTCTCTTTTAAATTTTTATTGATTCTTTGTGGATTTCACATCATGCCTCTCAATCCCACTCATCCCTCCATCTCCTCAGTTCTGCCTTCTCTCCTCGAAACGTCTGCCACAAAACAAATTAAAAGTGAAACCAAAGCCTAAAACAAAGCAAAATCAAACAAGCAAACAAAAGAACAATTTTACAAAGTCCTCAGTGTGTAAGCTGTAACGTGGTCCAGTGAGCGGCGCAGGATACCCTCTAGTCCATACATCTTTACTTGTAAGTGTTCATTGCAATGAGTCATGGGTCTGATTTGAAGCCTCTGGTTCTGCTACGCTAGCCATACTGGGCCCTCACTGGGATTCTTCTTGGATATCCTGAGGTTGCCCTGCGTCAAAGAGATCTTGTAGCTTTGCATCTGCAGTCCAGCCCCTTCGCGTGCTCCAGGAGTTCATAGNGGGGTGTTTGGAATCATCTTTGTGTACACGATGAAGATGAGTCATTCTGTTTGGTTTAATAAGAAGCTGAATGGCCACTAACAAGGCAGGATTTTCAAGCACACAGGACACTGGAAAGAAAAGGGGAAAGTTGGCAGCCAGACGGAGAGGAAGCAGTTTGGACAGTATGGAGTAAAGGCAAGAAAGCCATGAGACAAAAGGTAGATTGATAAAAATGTGTTGTTACATTTTAAGAACTAGTTAGTAACAAGCCTCAGATAATGGCAGAACTTCTATAATTAATAATTAAGTCTCTATGTTATTATTGGGGAGCCCGTGATCCACAGGGGTGGACTACCTCATAGTCCTGGTTCTGGTCCTGGATGGGTAGGTAGATTGGTCTGCCCATCAGTTTTACCTCATTATTACCACCTATGCGAGTTCCCCCGCACGGACACAGCTAGCTCACCCAATACAGCAAGCAGTCAGCAAGGAACTGGGCCAGTTCTCCTGTTCTCACACACTTGGGTCTAACTCACCCACCCTCAAAAACTTATCTAAGTCCCAGTTTTTAAGAGTTTCAGCACTTTAACTCCAATTTCTCTTTTAAAAAAGCAGTTCCTTAAAAGTACACAACTTTCGAGTTTTTCTCTGTTTAGCATGATGTTTCCTGGGAGGTTGTGATACAATGCATTTATTATTTGAGATATGTTCGCTGCACTCCTGGATTTTCCATGACTTTTTTCATGAAGATGTGTTCTAGTTAGTCAAGTACCTTTTTTGAACCAAATGATGTTAGGCCATTTAAGGTAGATTATATTTATTGATTGATTTATTTACACATGTTGAATCAGCTTTGCCTTATGATTAAATATGCTTCATCTCTAGAAGGCAGATTATTGAAGCTGGTTTGCAAGCTTTTTACTGAGAACTTTTACATTTAACATCATCAGAAGGAAAACCCTAGAATTATATTTTTCAGAGCTTTGATTTTAGTATCAGAGTAATTTTATCTTCATGAAAAGAATTTATACCTCTTCCTTTTTTATTTTTATGTGCTAGTTTGAGAAGTATTGACGCTAGTTCCTTGAAGGTCTGCTAGAAGCCAATGCAAGTTCATCATCACTGTGCTCTTTATTATTCTTGGCTGTTATGTATATATTTAAATTCTTGATTTTATATTGATTTAATCTGGGTAGTTTATATAGTATCTACAAGTTCATCCATTATTTTATATTTTCCAGATCAGTGAAATCTAGATTTTTAAAGTACTTAGGATCCTCTGAATTTTCTCAGAATCTGTTAACATTTCTCTTTTCATATTTGAGTTAATTAATACGGACACTTTCTTTCCTTGTTGAGATTTGATTATTTTGTATCCTAATATGCTGTCAGTTTTGGAGAATGTTCTGAGAAGAACATTCCATCTTAGAATCAGGATGGAATGCTGTGTAAATATCTGTTAGATCCATTCAGTTTATGACATCATTTAATTCCAGAGTTTCTCTGTTTTGCTTTTGTTTGGGTGACTAGTGTATTGATGAAAGTGTATTAAAACCATCCACTGTCACTGAGTGGGGTAAATGTGTGGTTTTAAATGTAACAGTGTTTCTTTTGTAAAACGGGTATCCATAGTTGGTACACGAATATTTAGACATCTACTACCTTGTTGGTGCATTTTTCCTTTAATGAGTATAAAATGCCCTTGTCTTTTCGGACTAATTTTGATTGAAATCTATTTTGTCAGACATTAGAATGGCATGCCTGCTTGGTTTTAGTTACTTTCTTAGAATACATTTTTTCTGTTATTTTATTTTAAAGTGATGTCTATCATTAATGAAGTGTATGTGTTAGGGGCAGCAGAAAATGGATTCTGTTTTCGAATCAAGTCTAATCACTGTTAGTCTGTGTCTTTTTGCTGTATAATTGAGACTATTAATATTTAGAGTTATCATTAAAATGTTTTTTGTCCTTGGTTTTTTTTTGTTTGATTATTTCTGTGGTTTTGTTTTCATTTATTAGCTTCTCAGGAATTGTCTATTTATTCCTTGTGCCCACTTGGGTATGCTTAATATTCTCTTCTCAACAAAATGCTCATTTTTGTATTACGACAATTCGATATTATGATGAAAATACATCTTACGTTCTAAAAGAATGGAATTATTAATGGACCTCATAGCCAGGGTTGTTAATGCATCTTGAGGTCACATAAGAATTAAGATTGCTAATTTATTATGATACCTTAAATAAAAATGCTACCCATAAGTTCATATGTTTGACTACTTTGTTCCAGTATTTAATCCTACCCCATTCAGAAAGGATTAAATGGTATGTCCTTCATGAAAGAGGTATGTTATTGAAACCAGGCTTTGAAGTTAAAAATCTGTACCATTTTCCTGTTAGCTGTGTCTGTCTCATGTGTGTGGATCAAGATGTAAGCTGTAAGCTTCTGCTCCAGCAGCATGCCTACTGCTCCAGCACCATCCCTAATGCTCCAGCACCATGCATACTTCTCCATCACCATGCCTACTGCTCCAGCACCATGTGTACTTCTCCATCACCATGCCTACTGCTCCAGCACCATGACTACTGCTCCAGCACCATGTCTACCACTACAGTATCATACTTACTGCTCCAGCACCATGTCTACCGCTCCAGCACCATGTCTACTGCTCCAGCACCATGTCTACTGCTCCAGCACCATGTCTACCACTACAGTATCATACTTACTGCTCCAGCACCATGTCTACCGCTCCAGCACCATGTCTACTGCTCCAGCACCATGTCTACTGCTCCAGCACCATGTCTACTTGCCTGCTGCCATGCCCTTTTCTATGACACTCATGAACTCTAATCTTCTGTGGAACTGTGAACCCCAAATTGAATGCTTCTTTCCATAAGTTGCTTTCTTCAGGGTGTTTTGTGATAGCAATAGAATAGTAACTAAGACATCCTACTATATACTAACGAACTTGTTTAACCTGTCTTGGAGATAGCCATGCAATAACCAACCTCACTGGCCTTGGATTTTGATTAAATCAGCTTTTAAAACCTAAGGTAATGCATAGATTTAATCTTAAATTATGTACTCTTCATTTTCCTGACCCAGAATAATGTATGTCTATTCTAATAATCATTTGCTGAAAGCAGCAAAAATAGGGGCAATAAGCAATCTTATAAAATGAATATCCACCATAAATATTGAACACAATATATGAATATTGCTTAATAAGTAGTGATTTTTTCAGTACTATTTGTTATATGGGACAGTGAATTCAGTTGGAGTCAGACTCAATCCCTTATAAAACTCACATAAAAAATAAAGCAAACTTTATTCCTTTCTCATATGATGCCTGCTGTAGATTTGAATAAAGACAAAGGAAAATCCTTTGTCAGGAACAGACAGATATAGATACACATGGGCAGACACAGACACAGCAAAAGATTCACAAGACAGCTTCCATGCAGAAACAGATTCAGACTTACACAATAGAAAAAGGACAGAAGACACAGGGAGAATAAAGTCCAAAATTCAAATTTGGGTTTGCTCTTGGTTAAACATCATCATGGAGAAATGATTTCATTTTCACCTTAACATCACACTGATGCATTGTTGTTAAGTTAGAATTTGTTATTAATATGTTCAGGTAAACCACACTTTTGTGACCTGAATGAAAAATCATAAATATATTTAATCCATATGTAGAGTTAGCTTATTGGACATAAGTTGTTTAAATCTACTTTTATCATGAGAAGTTTTTCTTTATGCTTTGATTACAACTGGTACATTTTGTTGGTATAATAGTGTACATTGTCATCTGTGATCTTTTATATCCTTCTGTCTTTCAGTCTTCATTAAAAAAATATTATTGGTCTTTCTCTCTTGCCCTCTGGTATACGACTTCAGTGAATCAGCTCAGCTTTATCTAGAGTATAGGAGATACATAAGGTTTCAAAGTCTAGAAACAAACCTGAATTTGCATTAAGTGGTTCACTCCTATCTGTAAATGATGCTTCCTGTCCTGATCACCTATTCCCAAATACCTAGCAGCTGCTTCCCAAAGATGCTTATATTAACTATAAAGGCTCAGCTGCTTGCTCAGGCTTATTACTAACTAGCTCTTACAACTTAAAATTACCCTTTTCTACAAATCCATGTATTGCTACATGGCTCATGGCTTTACCTGTACTCTAGCATGTCTTGCTTCCTGAGCAGCCGGCTGACATCTCTCCTGACTCTGCCCTCCTTCTCCCCATCATTCTCAGGTTGGCTTTTCTGCCTAACTTCCTGCCCAGCTACTGGCCCACTAGCTTTTTATTAACGAATGAGAATTGTATATATTCACAGTGTAGAAAGTGATTGTTCTGCAGTACCTATCATAAAACTTCATATGTTACATCCCGGTCCTAGAGCAAAACTCTTAGTACAAGTCTTAGTTACCATATATATAGTAGGGTAAAGGCTTCTAGCAGGAAATTGTGCCACAGGTCACCTTGGAGATAAAACAGACATCCAGGCTTAGAGACATTCTGTAAATAAGTACAAATAGAAAACAGAAAGTCTTGGTGGTAAGGGGAAGGAGTCCTTTTGTTTCTGGGCTTTGGAAAAATGCTGCCAGCCGTGAATAGACTGCAACCTCTGATCAGCAAGGCCTCCCAATACTAACCCATTTCTAATTCTCTGTGACTCTCCATCAACCTGAAGAAAAACACTCTGCCAAAGTTCCCACACCCACAACACTTGGCTGGAACCCAGAACTGCTCTCTACTAGAAATTCTACACTAAGGTGCCCTTACACATGGCAAGGAACAACATTAGGCAGTGGCAACCGAAGAACAGAACATATAAACAACAAAGACTAGACTAGATATCTACACTAAAACACATCTCAAACATCTAAGTCCAGATATCTACGTCCTGACACAAAAGTACAAATATGGACAATATACTTCCTTCAAAAGCCAGCCACACTGTTACAATAGGCCCTAAGAAATGCAGTTTATCTAAATCACTGGAAAAAGACTTCAAAATAGAAATTGCAAATATAGTCAAAGATCTCAAAGAGCTATGAATAAATGTCTTAATGAAGAACATGAAAACACAAAGAGTTGAATGAAATAATAAAAGCTATTCAAGACTTAAGAGTATAATTTAATGAAGAAATATAATCACTAAAGAAAACCCAGACTGAAACAAAATTGGAAATAAAAAACTTGAGATCCCAATCAAAAAAGCTAGGAGGTTAGACTCACCAGCAGATTAAAAACAATGGAATAAATAATTTTAAGTCTTGAACACACATTACAAGAAATGTATAGGTCAGTCAAGTAAAATGTTAAATCTAAAATAGTTCAGGCATAAAGCATCCAGGAAATAAGGAATCATGTGAGAATATCAAACCTACGAATAATAGGAATATATTAAGGAGAAAGCCAGGTCAAAGGTACAGGAAATAATTTTCAACAGAACCAGAGAAGAAAATTTCTGCAAACTAAAGTAAGAGGTTCCTGTCATGGGACAAAAGGAATACAGAACACTAAATAAACAGAACCAAGAAAAAAATCCCCTACAATGCATAATAATTAGAACACTAGATATGTAGAACAAAAAAGAGAATAATAAAAACTGCAAAGGAAAAAGAACAAGGACATATAAAGTAAGGCCAATCTAAATAATTCCTGACTTTGCAATGTAGACCTAAAGCCAGATGGGCCTGAATGGATGGTCCACGAGGCCAAAGAGATCATAAGTGCCAGGCCAGACTCCAACACCCAGAAAAGCTATCAGTCACAAGCAATGAATAAGGAAATGCATTTCAGATGTCACCATCTCCGATTTCAAGTTGTATTACAGAGATATAGTAATAAATAAAGCATGGTATTGGCATAACACCCACGTTGATTAAAAGAAATTCAACTGATAACCCAGGCATACATTCAAACTTGAGAAAAGACAACTTTAATAAATGGTCAAACTGGATGGTTCCATGTAAAATGAAAGCAGATTCCTATTTCTCTCACTGCACAAAACCCAAATTCAAATTGGTCAAGTATTTCACTATATGATCAGATGCCCTGAACCTGATACAAGGTAAAGTAGGTAACAAACTTGAACTCATTGGCACAGGAAAGGACTTTCTGAACAGGATATCAATAGCACAAGCACTAAAACCAACAATTAATTAATGGAACTGCATGAAGCTTAAAACTTTCTGTACTTTAAAGGACACCATCTTTCAAGCAAAACCATTGCCTATAAAATAGGAGAAAATATTAACCTGGTAGAGGGTTAATATTTAAAACATATATTAAACTAAAAACTGAGATATCAAGAAAGAAAATAACCCATTTAAAATGGGATATAGATCTAAACAGAGAATTCTCAAAATATGAAATATAAATAGCTGAGAAACACCTTTTAAAAATCAACATCCTCAGTCATCAGGGAAATGCAAATTAAGACTTATTTGAGATTCCATCTACTTTATTCATAGTGACCAAGATAGTAATATTTTAAAAAATGAAAATACATTTGATGTAGGAGGGTCATCTGTCTATTGTTACTTTCATTGGTTAATAAAGAAACTGCCTTGGCCTTTTGATAGGCCAGCTGTTAGGTGGGTGGAGTAGGCAGAACAGAATGCTGGAAGAAAGAAAGCCAAGTCAGGCAGACTCCATGACTCTCCTCTCTGAGGCAGATGCATGAAGCTCCGGCCCAAGATGGACGT
>LOEQ01008316.1:13212-30871 GCA_001685075.1 Bramus lutescens
CTCCAAAGCTACAGAAAACCATGTCTCGAAAAATGAGAGAGAGAGAGAGAGAGAGAGAGAGAGAATCAGGGCAGAGATGGTGTCACAGGCTTTTAATCCTGGCATTTAAGGAGGCAGTTGGATCTCTGTGAGTTTGGGGGTTACTGCTGGGTCTACATAGTGAATTCCAGGCCAGCTAAGGCTACACAATGAGACACTGCCCAAAGAATGATAAAACTCTTAGATTACAGTAATAAACTCTTTCAGCTCCTGAGAATAAATCTCGTGAACCACAAGGAGAGCCAAGAAACTCTGTGTTACTGAAATTCTGGGGGAGGAGTCCCTATCAGATCAGTTTTGTATGAGTTGGAAGTATCCTTTCCACAACTGTTGTAGAATATTATTTTAGGATTGTTACATTTGTTTCTGCTGTGGAATATTTATCTAACGATGCAAAGATGTCCTGCATTCTTTTATGTTACATTTCTTTAACTCGGTAATCCGTGTTATCTTGTTCATATAAAACACCTGATGGTCTAATAAAGAACTGAACAACCAATAGCAAGGCAGGGGAAAGGGTAGGCGGGGCTGGCGGGCAGAGAGAATAAATAGGAGAAATATTGGAGAAAAAGATCAAGGAATGAGAAAAGAAGGGGTCAGCCACCCAGGCAATGGTCAGACATGGAATAAGAAAGAAAAGATATACAGAAATAGAAAAAGGTAAAAGTCCATAGGCAAAAAATAGGCAGGCTCACTTAAGTTAAGGAAAGCTGGCTAGAAATAAGCCAAGCTAGGGCCGGCATTCATAAGAAAGAATAAGAATCCGTGTGTGTGATTTATTTGCTAGCTGTGTGATGGGCCCCCGAAAAGAGCCAAAGAGGAAAACAAACAAACAAAAAACCAATAACACAGAACCTCTTGAGTCCACTCATGGTAGTAAAGCTACAGGGTCTTCCCTCACAGGGCCAAGTCTCCAAAAGGAAACTGCCCCCTCTTTAGGGCTCCATAGTCTCACATCATCCTGAACATCTGTACCCGAGAACCGTTAAAATGCTCAAAAGTTTTACAAGAATCTGTTTGATTATAAGTCTATCAGTGACAGCCACAACTCTTGCTTTACGTGATGGCTTGGTGGGGTTCCTTTGAGGTACTAGAGAGCAACCACACAAACTCACTGACTTCAGTTTCTCATTGCTTCCTTATATTCCACCCCAGTTGTCCTGTGAGTGCTCGTGTGTGTTTGATGTGTGTGTGTTCACGAATACAGATGCTGGAGGAGGCCAGGCATGTCAGATTCCCTGTACCTGGAATTATAGGCAGTTTGACCTGCCAAACATGGCTGTTGGGAACTGAACTCTGGTCCTCTGGAAGAGCAGTAAATGCTCTTAGCTGCTAAACCTTCTCCCCAGTCCTGTGCTAGTCCGTTTTTGTCAGCTAGACACAAGCTAGGGTCACCTGGGAAGACAGAAACCTAATTGATGGAATTGCCTCCATCAGATTGAACTGCAGGCATTTTCTTGGTTGCTAATTGATGCGGGAAGGCCCAGCCTATGGTGGGTAGTGCCACCCCTGAATATGTGGTCCTAGGTTGTGTGAGAAAGCAGATGGAGTGAGCCATGATGAGCAAGCTGGTAAGCAGCGTTCCTGCCTCCAGCTTGAATTCCTGCCCTGGCTTCTCTTGATAATAAACTCTAACCTGTAAGATGTAATAAGCCCTTTACTCACTGGTAGATTTGTCCCTGTTTCATCACAACCAGAAAAAGCAAACTAGGACAAGCCCAATTCATCTTTAAAATTAATTAAGCAGCGGGGCAGTGGTGGCGCACAACTTTAATCCCAGCACTTGGGAGGCAGAGGCAGGCGGATCTCTGTGAGTCTGAGGCCAGCCTGATCTACAAAAGCTAGTTCCAGGACAGGCTCTAAAAAAACTACAGCAAAACCCTGTCTCAAAAAAAAATGAAGCATTTCTTTGGTTATCCAACACCACCAAATGATCAGCCCTGAAACTATATATACAAGTAAATTACATTATAGAGACTGAGCAGGGTGTATTTAGAAGTGTGTGTGTGTGTGTGTAGCAATAATTCATGAAAAATAAGTCATGAATTTGAAAGAGAGCAAGTATGGTTATATAGGATGGCTTGGTAAGAGGAAAGAGAAATGGTATAATTATATTTCAATATCAGAAATAAATTATAATAAAAATAAAATTTTGTTTATTATGGCTAGAGATATGGTTCAGAGGTTAAGAGTCTCGGCTGTTCTTCCAGATGTCCCAGGTTTGATCCCCAGCACCCACATAGTGGCTCTCAACTGTCTGTAACTCCAGTTCTAGGGGATCCGATGCCCTCTTCTTGTCTCTATGGCATGCAGGTGGTGCACAGACACACATGTAAGTAACACAGTCATACACATAAAATAATATGAAATTTTTGTTTATTAATTTATGTGTATGGGTGTTTGCCTGCATGTATGCCTGTACACTATGTGCATGTCTTGTGCCTTCAGGGTCATTGGATACACTGGGACTGGAGTTACAGACAGTTGAGAGCCACCATGTAGGCACTAGGAATTGAATCTGGGTCCTCTGGAATAGTGGTCAGTGCTCTTAACCGCTGAGCCATTGCTCTAGCTTCTCACCTTTTTTGAGACAGGGTCTCTCTTTGGCCTGGAGCTCACTGACTAGGGTGTGTGGTGGGCTGGGGAGTCCCAGAGATCTTCCATCTTTACTGTCTCAGTCCTGGGGTTACAAGTAAGTGTATCCCTTCATACATGTGCTCTAGGGATTGAACTCAGGTCTTCATGCTTGCACAGACAATACTTTATAGAGTTTCCCTGCTGTCACCCTAGATTTCTTTGGGTTTAGACATATTCTCAGTATTAACCAAGGATCTGTGTTTGAAGGTTTTCTTTTCTTTTTTGTGAATTGCAATAAACTCTGTATACCCTGAACTTAACTCCTTTCTAGTCTGGACCCAACAGTATGTTAGCTATGTTACTAAAAGTAATCACCTGATTTGGGGATGATTGCCATCTTTAGTGTTCCTGGTCTGCTGTGTGGGCTTCCTCTTTGTAAAGTCAGGACTGAATACATCTCCTGTCCTGTACTCACCAAGGAGGAGCCACCATGTACAAATTCCCCATAGTCCATATACACCACCATTCTGGACACAGAAAGTGTTTTTTTGTTTGTTTGTTTTGTTTTTGTTTTGTAGAAACAAAGTACAAAGTATCAAGTACGATACTTACAGCCCAATAGCAGTTATGTGACATTCAACCGAGTTTCCTCTGAACTGGAACAGCCTTTCCAGGAGGGAGGGGAAGGCTTCTAAGAATCAGAAGGTAGACAAACATCACAGGTCTGCAGAAGCAGAAACTCCAAAGATTCTTAAAGGCTCTTTTTCTCTTTTTTAGCTTTATCACAGGAACAAATAGCTTTGGGACTGTTGAGCTGTCTGTCTGCAAGCTGTGCAGGGAGCTCCAGGGTTGCAGCCATTTTCATCACTGGTGTTGTTGGGTGGACTTTTTGGTGAAATAGCTGCTTTTTTGGGGGGTCATCCCCGCTCCTAGAAGTAAACCCTCATATATGCTATGGTTAATAATTCCAATAGAACTCACTAGTTTACCAGGCTGGACTTTGCTGTAACCATGACATCATTAGTAATCACTACGTGTTCCCTTTAGGAAAGAAAATCTCTCACACAACATGGGACTCTGTTTCTAAACTCTTTAGGGTCTTGGTAGATAGTCACAGAGGTAAATAAATGGGGGCTGGAGACAAGGCTCAGTGATTAAGAGCACTTGGAGGACCTGAGTTTGGTTTCAGCACCCAAACATCAGACAGCTCACAACTGCACATAACTCCAGCTCCAGCAGACCTCACGCCCTCTGTTGGCCTCTTATGGGTATTGCTTTCATGTAAACAAACCTCTCTCTCTCTCTCTCTCNACACACACACACACACACACACACACACACACACACACACACACACCATATAGGGGAGGGAAGAGGCTCAGCAAGTGGTTAGGAGCACTGACTGCTCTTCCAGAGGACCTGGGTTCGATACCCAGTATCACATGGTGGTTCACATCTGTCTGTAATTCTAGTTCCAGAGGATCTGATATCCTCTTTTGGTCTTCTTGGGCAACAGGCATGCATGTGGTTCACATACATACTCTTGTGGGGTATTCACTGAGGAGACTGCTTGGACATGGATTTAAGCCGATAGAAACTCTTTATTAGCCTGCCAGTGACTATACTGGGTGTTTGGGATCCTAGTGTAGCCCCGAACCTTTCTCAGGGTAGCTTTGAAGCATAAAAACTATACTCTGGGCTGACATACTTAATTAATAAGAACAGTCAGTCTGAGGCAGAACTACAGAAGCCAAAAGCCAAAAGCAAGGTTAGTACATTTCAAGACTTTCCCAGAACTATGGACTTTGATGGATTAGGTCTTTGTTTTTGTTTTGGCAGGTGGTGCTGTCTGTGTGCTGAGATTTATGGCCTGAGAGGTACTTCCGACATAGAGTCAGTTGCCTTAAGGTCTGGTGCCCTACTATAATCTGGGGTCCTACTATGGTCTGGGGACCTGGTCCACATCTATGCAGTCAGAACAGTCATGCACGTAAAATATTAAAATAAATCTAATTTTAAAATGTCCAGGCATGGGTCTTTAATTTCAGCATTTTCGAGGCAGAGGGAGGTAGATTTCTGTGAGTTCAAGACCATCTGGTTTCATAGTGAGTTCCAGGACAGCCAAGGCTGAATGGTGAGATGTTGTCTCCAAAAATAACTCCCAGAACCCCTTTCTCAAAATATGAGGTACAAGACCAGCTTGGTTTTGGGTCCTAGACAATTAGAAGGTGCCAGTTATATGCATGAAAGGTGAGGGCCATTTGATTATGGGTAACTTGTCTCTTCTGTGGTTTAGGCTGTTGCTATATCTTAACTGACCAAGATCCTGATGTCCTCCAGAGCTGTTTCCTTAGTGATAGCTTCCCTTCTTCACATGCTGGGACCTCTGCTGGAAGCACTTACCCTTGCATTCTGGGGGATGTGCAGATTTTCTGACCCTCTGGACACTCCCCTGATCTTACGCCTATTCCAGGTAGGGCATCTTTTACCTTACTGGGAGTGTGGGAAGCAACTGCAACATTGAAGTAAATTCAGTATTGAGATAGATACAGTGCTGAGCAGGTACAGTACTGAGATATGTAGCTGGAAGTTTCTGTCCTGCCTTGTCCTGCAGCTATTCAGTCCCAAGGAAACACATAGAGACTAATATTAATTATAAAGTGTTTGGTCTGTTAGCTCAGGCTTATTATTAGCTATCTCTTACAACTTAAATTAACCCATAATTATTGTCTATGTTTAGCCACATGGCTTAGTACTTTTTCTCAGTGAGGCATTCTCATCTTGCTTCCTCTGCATCTGGCAGATGACTGTGTCTCTGCCTTTCCTCTTCCCAGAATTCTCTAAGTTTGGTTGCCCCACCTATACTTCCTTCCTGGCTACTGGCCAATCAGTGTTTTATTAAACCAATATGAATGACAATCTTTTTTTAATTTTCTTTTCCAACATAATATTTTTATTGATTATTTGGGAATTTCACATCATGCATCCCTATCACACTCATTTTCCAGCCCTCCCATGTCTACCCCCATCCTTGTGTTTGCCCCTTCCCTCCAAAAAAAAAGAAGAAAAGAAAAGAAAGAAAGTCTAATTTGTGTTGCCAATATACTAACTGGGGAATGGGCAAACTCCCAGTGGCCAGCTCCTTAAAAAACACTGAGTCCTTCTCTACCTGCACCCCCACCAGAAGCCATCAATACAGAGAGCTATACTTCAGCATGCTTACCACAATTTGTAAGAGTTCTCTTTGATAGTTTCCTTTGTAAGCTGTTGCTTTGGGGGGATGTGTTGAGTTGGGTAGGGGTTGACACAGAAGCCTTCTATGTCCCTCTTTCTCAACTGTGTGTCTGTAGTCATAATACCACTGCAAAAGTTGCTTCTTTGACTTAGACAACAATGCGGACACAAAGAGAGACTTACATAGATCTAATCTACATGGGAAGTAGAAAGTAGAAAAAGACAAGATCTCCTGAGTAAACTGGGAACATGGGGATCTTGGGGAGGATTAAAGGAGGGAGGGAAGAGGCAGGGAGGGGAGCAGAGAAAATGTAGAGCTCAATAAATATCNATAGATCTAATCTACATGGGAAGTAGAAAGTAGAAAAAGACAAGATCTCCTGAGTAAACTGGGAACATGGGGATCTTGGGGAGGATTAAAGGAGGGAGGGAAGAGGCAGGGAGGGGAGCAGAGAAAATGTAGAGCTCAATAAATATCAATTAAAAATGGAAAAGAAAATAGCTTCTTTGCCCTTTACAGTCAGCGACAGCACAGAACACAGGCTTCTACATGGTTTCTGGTGACAGCACGGAACTCGAATATCCACATAGCCTCCAGCATCAGTCTATGCCAAGGATCTCTGCTTTGTCTCTGGAGGCAGAACAGACCATGGACATTAAGACAAGAGTGACAAATATTTACAGTGTACAAGAGAATTATCCCACAGCAGAGGTATACACATGATGACCTAAGTAGAACGTGCTCCCACAGCATATACAGGCAGAGTAGATACAGTACTGAGTAGGTATAGTACTGAGGTGGACACAGGAAAAGGACTTGACTCTGTAGTTTCAAGGCCTCCTGAACCTTAACTCCGCTGCTGAAGGGATGCAACTATGGGCATCGTGCACACCTCTGGAAAGTCAGAGCTCCTGGGCTCTACAGGAATGAATGCCAGGCTGATAGTTCCAGAACTGATCCCCATGCTGGCCTTGGGCTCAGAGCTGTTTATGTCTAGGTTTATTTATGCTTAGGTAATGAGATCTGTCCCTGGACCTTGCTGTGGGATATCTCTGCCTATGCATGTCCCAGCTTGGGCCTAGTTTCCTGCTGCATGCAAACCATGGTTTGCCAGAGTCTAGTTTTCCACAACTTGTTTTCCACAACTGAGGCTCCTAGCCTGTGGATGCTCCTGGACTCAGACCCTGGGGTAGCTCAGTTTTTAACAACAGACCCTTCACTCAAGATGGCATCCAGTCATGGCCTTCTGATTCAGAGTGGGATTTTCCTCCATTACTGACTTGCAAGCTGGAGGAATAACTGTCTCACAGAACCCCAAACTAGATTTGAGGCTTGAGAAGACTGTAGGCCTCTCCTGAGCTCAGTGCTCCTCATCTTCATCTGGCTTGCTTTTTGGAGGTGATTTCTGTTTATTCTCTCCTGCCAGTGGGCTGCATGGCTGAGGGATCAGTCTGCTTCTCACTTAACCCACCTCTCCCGGCTGCCCTGTCTCCCTGGCGGTTTCCTGTGTCCTTTCATGAGTTTCCACAGCTCTTTCTCTTTGTTTCTTGGAATAAAATCTGTTTTTCTTATTCTGACTCACTCATTTATTGGGTCACACAAAGGAAGCCTCTAGTCTGCCATCTTACATGGAAGTCTTCACTTTCTCCTTTTTCCTCAGTGTGGGTTCCCAGGCCATGGAATGCTGAATTGGGAAGAATGCAGTGTTTTGGCACCATGTAACACAGTGGTCTCCAGCCTAGTGCTGGTCCTCTGAAACTTCCTAAGCTGGGTTTCCACTGGCTACATTTTTCTTGGTAATTTTGGTCTTCCAAAATTGACCACTAAATGTCCCAGTAAACTCATTTCCAGCATTGTGGGGCTTCTCTGGCCCGCATCTCTACTCTTTCACACTTCTCACTCAGATTAGTTCCAAAGGCCTTCAAACCACATGGTCAGGTTGATCACGAGGACTCTCATCATGTTTTCCAAGTTCTAGCCAGATGGAGAAATACAGTGAACACTCTGACTTGTCTCAGGCTTGCTGAACAGACTTCTTGCAAGAGCCAAATGAGGAACAAAGCCAGAAAACTATGTTTGGTTAATATTTTTGTACTTTCGGTCAAGGATTTCCTGGAACCTGTTGCTAGTCTTTCATGAAAACCTTCTCCATTGCCTGCTCAGCTCCCATGGAAACCCCAGCATCTGAAAAGAGAGTGTGAAGTGTATTTTCTTTAGCATCTTGACCTCTAGGTCTGTGAGAGTGAAGAAATCTTTTGCTTGCCCCAAACTGCTGCTAGTGTTGCGCTCTCATGACTCTGGCCTCAGTTTCTCCCATACATTCAGTACTGATTTTCTCTGTTAGTTACTTTCTAGTCGCTGTGGTCAAGTGACAAAAGCATCTTGAGTATAAGAAGCTTATTTTGACTTGTGGTTTGAGGGGACCGTCCATCATGGCCAGGAAGACATGACAGTAGGAGGCTAATCACATGGCATCCACAGTTGAGAAACAGAGAGATATTTGCAGGTGTTCATCTCACTTATTCCTTTCAAGATCCAACCCACGGGACCATGATGCCCAAATTAGGAGTTGGTCTTCTTCACCACAAACTAAAGCTGGATTTTTTTCAAAAGATTTATTATGTATACAGCATTCCTTCCATGTATGCTTGCATGCCAGAAGAGGCCACCAGATCTCATTATAGATGGCTGTGAGCCACCATGTGGTTGCTGGGAATTGAACTCAGGACCTCTGGAAGAGGCCTGCTGGAAGAGACCAGCAGTGTGCATGTGTGAAGAGGCCCCGGCAGTGTGTGTGAATAGGCCATGTTTGTGTGTGAACAGGCCCTGGTGGTGTGTGTGTGTGTATGTGCATGTGTGTGTGAACAGGCCCCGCTGGTGAGTGTGAACAGGCTGGCAGCATGGCTTTCATCTTCCAGGCTCTGGTCAGAAGTGTGGGCCTCCAGATGCCAGTGGTGGTGCAGAGCATGTATATCTTTAAGGTGAGCTCTGCAGCCTCTCCACACCACAGTGTACCCTCTGTAAGATGATAGACCACACACTCAGCCTGTTACAGGCTGTAACGGACTGTTACACTAGGCCAGGAACTGCTGGAACTGTGGTTAGGTTGCTGGGAGAGCATGCAGAGGCAGCCTTTGGCTAAGGTGCTTGGCACCATATAGATGCTCAGTTAAAACCAGTTTTCCTTGTTCTATTGACTGCTCTGCTCTCAGCTCTCACGGTTGGTCCAGTGCTACCTTCCCGAAGAAGCTGTCTAAATCCCCTGGGGAGAGAGCCGCCCATACACAAAGGCTTCAGCCTCAAGCCTGTTGAAGCGTGTTCTAGCCATCCCATCACTGGGTTCTGTTTTGTGGTCTTGCATGGTGGGTGCATGCTGCCTCTGAGTAGACTTCAAACCCCTGCTGGGTGGGGTGGTTTCCCTTTGCAGCCCTCCTAGACTAAGCATAGCAGTTGCATGGGTTTTATTGCAGTTAGATGGATGCTAATGCGGGGCTGAAGGACCTTCAAGACTCTCTGCTGTCCTCCCTTACCAGCTCCTTGCCCTCTCTTGCAGCAACCTCAGTTTGGCGGCGAAGGTGTGCTGAGACTGGGCTGCTGCGGTGGCCAGCAAAAGCCTCAGGTTGCAGAGGGGACATCAGTGGCCACTGGGTGCATGAAGGGAGGAAAAGCTCTTTCTGCAGTGTCTGTGGAATGGGCAAGAATTTGGGCCAGGGCAGCCACCTTCCATCCCTGCCTAGAACAGTAGACTGGAAGGGGTCTCTAGAGCCCTTGAGAAAAGAACCCTTGGTCATTCTCCCCTGAGTTTTTTTTCCCCAAAAACTAGTTTTGTCAGGGTTTCAGGTCCCAAAGAGGAGGTGTGGAGTCGGTGGGAGAGAAGGAGAAGAAGTAGATCCGAGGGTGAATCAGGATGGCTGCCAGTAGCATTTATTGAATAGAGTACACCTTTTATACTCTAGAGTTGCACATAGGATTAAATGGGAGGGAGAAAGGGGTCTGTGAGCCGGGCTGTGGTTTGAGACCAGGGTTTGAGGAATCCAGCATTGACCTTGACAGTAGGCACCAGTCACTAGTTAAGGGAAAGACCACCAGTTCCTCTTGCTGGAGATAAGGGAAAGACTGCTTTAGCGAGTAGGAACTCTCCTCAAGGCCCCAAGGGAATGGAGGCCCCTATCCAAGTGCCTGACCTCGGAAAAGGACTTCGTCTAGGGACCAGAGACTATACTTTAAGAGCAATTCTCGTTCCTCAAGGGGATAAGCACTGAGAGGTTTTCTAAATGTCTTAGTCTTACTCCATGGCCTCTTCCCCAAAGGGAAGGTCCTGATGTCTTGCTCTTTTCCTATTATATGCTTATTAACTGAACTCTTTCTTTTAATGGCCTCAGGCTCTGGATCTGAATTGTAGGCTTTTCATCTTGGGATCAGGCCTGTCTAGTAAATCTCTAACTTTCCTGTTCTTGTTGTGATTAGGAGGGTACAATGGGATTCCTGGTTCCGAGGTGGCAGGGATTTCTTTCCAAAGAATCATTTTATTTTTTTTATTTCTTAAATGATTTTTAAAGGTTTATTATATATACAGTGTTCTGCCTACAGATGGTTGTGAACCACCAGGTGGTTGCTGGGAATTGAACTCAGGACCTCTGGAAGAGCAGCCAGTGCTCTTAGCCTCTGAGCCATCTCTCCAGCCCCGAATTATTTTATTTAAAGAAGCTGCTGTTTTATACATTTTCATCCTTTATCAAAGCCTGCACAGAATTTCCCAGAGGGAAAGGCATAACAATTAGAATCATTAAAAATGAAAGTTAAAAGGTGCTGTGGTCTGCAGTGTCAAAATGTCAGAACTTTGTCAAGCAGCACTGCTCACTATGCAGTCCACACCAGTTTTTGTTTTTGTTCGAGTAGCCCTGGCTGTTCTGGAGCTAACTCTGTAGACTCACAGAGATCCCCCTCGTCTGCCTCTGCAGTGCTGGGATTAGAGGCATGTACCATGATGCCTGGCTTAAGAAGCTGGCTTTCTTTTTTTATTATTTATTTTTGTATGTTTGTTTGTGTGGCGGTGTCCTCACTGGACTTTCAAACAGTTGTGAGCTGCCATGTGGGTGCTGGGAATTGAACCTGGGTCCTCTGGAAGGGCAGACAGTGTTCTTAAGCACTAAACTAGCTCTCCAGCTCACAAATATGTGTTTTTTATAACCCTGCTCCCGACTCATTCAGTTCAGGGACTCCATGGCGAGTCGGTGGTGTTCTTTTCACTTCTGCTGGCTACCAAGGTAGACTGCCACCAGACCTGCTCAGCTTTCCTTCTTTGCCTGAGCCCAGGGCTGACTCCTTGTGGACAGTCTCCTCCTTCACATAGCCCCTCCCCTCTCCCTGTACCTGCCCTGCCCAAGTCCTGTGCATCCAGTTACACTGGCCATTTTTTTTTCCCTCAAAGACTTTGAAGCCCCCATGGCTGGACACACTCCTCTGAATAACACTGGGGGTTTTTGAAGGCCCTCTCAAAGTTGGGTGCTTAGAATGCACAGTGACCCAAGAATGAAGGTGAGACTGACACCGTTACTTGACGTTGGATAATAAGCTCCTCTGTCCAGTGGCTTCTCCATCCTGGGCGTGCCTGACACCAACATGGGGATGCAAATGGGCTGGGGTTGTTTCTCCTGACTAGTAAAACAAGAAACTAGCGCTGCGACACAGCCCTGAAATCCCGGCTGCTCGGGAGGACTGAGCCTCAGGAATTTACTGAGACCCTGTCTCAGAAACAGAAAGAAAAAGAGGGCTGGGAGCTGGGTGGTGGTGGTGCATGCCTTTAATCCCAGGAGGGATTTGTCCCACCCTTGCCATCCAAAAGACTCCTCGGTGCCTGCCACCTGAGGGCCATGAAATTGCAGAATGGGTGGTGGGGTGCTGGTACCCGGCTTGGATGTCAGCAAGCAGTGTGCTTCCAGGCCTTCGAGGTCAGGCTAAAACCCAGGCCATTCAAGGGCCATTTCTTGGGGTAGATGATTGAATCTCTGAGCCTCCATTCTCCCATGTGGAAGGCAATGCGTGCAGGATATTTACAGGGAATCTGAGGTACCCAAATACTCAGTGTGCTTTGCCAGGGACTGTCTGCTTTTCCTGATGGAAAGGGTACACTGGTTCCAAGTCAGTGTCACCAGGTCCCTGCTGACTGATTCCCCACCCAGGGAAGGGAGGGCCCTTATTATTATTGTCTTTTCTGTCTGTCTGTTTTTGGCTGTCCTGAAAAAGCAAGGCTTTGTAGCCCAGGCTGGCCTCAATTCATTGAGACCCTCCTGCCTCTGCCTCCTAAGTACTGGGTTTAAAGGTGTCAGCTACCATGCCCGGCCTGGGGAGGCAGGTCACAGTGAAGAAGACTCAATCCCAGGGGAACCTCACACTGTAGCAGGCACGAGAGCCTGAGCTTCTGTAGATGCGAACAGAAAGGGTAGGGGCACTTCACTCTTTGATGGAGGAGGGCTGCGCTGTGGGGCTGGTGGTGATTGCTGGTAACTGGATGGTACCCCCAAGGGGGTCTGGTCCTGATCCACGGAGAAGTGGTGCATAAGAGTGAGCAGAACCTCTCCAACCACTCGCGCCAAGTCTATACTTTCCATCTCATAGAGGCTGCGNGGCTGCGGCCGGCACTGTCTGGAGCCCAGAGAACTGGTAGGTGACAGAGTTGGTAAGTGCCTCAGAGACCCTCCCGAGAGGACCCTCAAGGCTAGACACAGTGGTCCCTTAAGGCCACCTCTTGCACTCTCTGCAGGCTCCAGCCCATGACTGAGCTGCCCTTCCCACCACTCTACATCTAAAGGCCCTGGCAGGACCTGGTCCGTCCCCCCCACCCCCAGATGAAGCTGTCAACACCAGGACACAACTTCCTGTGTGGACTTTCTTTCTGATGGTGTCTATGACCCTTGGTCCAGCAGTCAGGGAGCCAAGAAGCAGAAACAGAAGGGCAGCAACCCAGCCTGAATGAAGGACTTCCTCCAAAATTTTGTCTCTGTCACCTTTCTGTCCTTACGCAGCCTTCTGAAGTGGCTTCTCAGCAGTGGAATGATTCTGGTTGAGTTCAGTGTTCTCTTTGGTAAACTGAGTAAAATGACTTCACACATGTTTCATGTGTATGAGTGTTCTGTGTGTATATATGTCTGTAGCGCTTGTGAGAGTCAGAAGAGGTGTTGGATCCCCTAGAACTGGAGTTGCAGATGATTGATGCTGTCACGGTCTGCAAGAGCAGCCATCTTTCCAGCCCCAACAAATGCCTTTTGAACACAGCTTCTCCATCTGTCCTCTGACCAACAGCCCTGCAGAAAGCCATCAAGGCACTCCACCCTGCCTGGAGTGGTCACACACAACTCACTGTGCACAGGTTTCTTCGAGTCCTTCAAGGAGAGACAAGTGTTATCTGTGTTTAGGGACCCAGGACTTGACCAGAAAAGGGCAAATGGCCTTTCCAGATCACACAAATGCTTAGCTCTCCCATCCCCTCCAGGCCTGAGCATCTAACCTCCAACCCTTTGTCCTCTGCTGGAAAGGAGAAAGAACCCTGGGGCTAAGAAACCAGTCTTGATGGTTGTGTGTTTCAGGCCAGGTCCCTCCTCTCTCAGGGCCTTTTCATTCCTGTGCAACAAAGAAGTCAGTGAGGGCCTCCGGGGCTGCTCTTATGCACATGCTTAGCAGCACCTTCTAGAACAACTACTAGATCCCAATCCTGCTTAGCTGAAGACTGGCTAGATACTGGAAACAGAGAGGAATTAGCTGCTGCAACCACTAATCCCTGCCTCCTCTTTTTAAAGCAAAAAAATTTCCTTTTGAGCTAAGCTGTAGGATATTTGCACAAGGCCCTGGGCTCTATCCTCAGTGTCACACACTTTTTTTTTTAATATGGTTTGTGTATCCTTGGTTGTCCTGGAA
The DNA here is from genome assembly GCA_001685075.1 of Bramus lutescens. NCBI lineage: Eukaryota > Metazoa > Chordata > Mammalia > Rodentia > Cricetidae > Bramus > Bramus lutescens. Next base: position 26,978 of record LOEQ01008316.1, read on the forward strand.
CTCACTCTGTAGACCTCAAGCTCAAAGATCTCCTGGCCTCTACCTCCTGAGTTCTAAATTTAAAGGCATGCAACACCATCATCTGGCTTAAGGACTTCTTTTCTTTCCTTTTTTTCTTTTGGATAAGTGTTTTTGCCTGCATGTATGCCTATGCATCACATGTGTGCTTAGTGTCTAGAAGAGGGTGTCAATCCCCCTGGAACTGGAGTTCCAGGATGTTGTTTGCTGCCAGCTGGGTTCTGGCAACTGTCTTAGCAACTAAGCCATCTCTCCAGCTCTAACATGGGACCAGTACTTTTATCCACTGAGTTATCTTAACAACCTTTTAAGAGGAGTATTTTGAGCAGGGTATCATAGTGCATGCCTTTGATCCTAGAGGGGAGGCAGAGCAGGCAGGAGTTGGAGGCTAGCCTATTAGCAAATTCCAGGCCAGCAAAAGCTATGTAAGATTTTATCCTCTATATATATTGAGACAGCTTTTCATGTAGCCCAAGCCGACCCTGAACTTATTTTGTAGCTCAAGATAACCTTAAACTTGTGATCCTCCAGCTTCTACTCCTCAACACCAGGTTTGTAAACTTGCCTCCCTCCCTCTCTCGCTATTTGAGAGGCTCGGCACAGTCCTATGTTCTCATTCATCGATTCGCCTGCCTGGCCTTGGCAGCCACCACATCTATAGCTGGATCTAGTCCTCTACCAACTGGAAAGCCCAGCAGAATGCTTGAAGGCCAGCCAGGGAGTTGGTGAGCAAGCTGGTGCCCTTTTTCCAACTTTGGGCCACCTCCTTTGACATAGAGAGGAGAGAGAATGAAGACAGGGCTAGTACTTCTGATTGGCTTCAGAAGAATGGCCCAGTGCTCTAAGGGAAAGGGCTTGGCTGTGATTCCCAGGAAGAGACTTCAGCTTGCTAGAGCCCCATTCTTAGGTTCTGGCCTTGTCTCCCTCCTCTTGCCACACTGGGGGAAGGCCTTGGGAATCCTGCTGTTATCTTCTGACAGGTCTGGAGTGTAAGGATTGTTGGGTTCATCCTTCGAGCTATAGTTCCTCTCCTCTAGGCAGCAGAGGCAGGGTGGGGCCGGCTTTCTCAGCCTTTCTATGCACACAAGCTGGCTATGGCTCTCTTCAGTTCTTCCTAGTCCAAGCAGGAGACACTGCATGCATTCAGCTCTTTGCTCTTGGGTTTTCCTCTGAGTGAAGCCAGGAGATGAAAGGTCACTCCTGCTTCCAAGTACAACCTATCTTCCTCCTATCTTGCCTGTTTTTTTTTTTTCTGAGGCAAGTTTACTCTTGGACAATAGTGACATTTCCCTTACTGATTTCTGGTCATAGGTGGGTCACAGGCTGAATACTTTAAAAGTATGTGACATCTGTAGAGGCATGCATGAGCCAGCACACACATATGGAGGTCAGAGGGCAACTCTGGGGAGGCAGTACTCCCCTTTCACCTTTATGTGGGTTCTAGGGACTGATCTCAGGTCCTCAGCCTTGTGCTGCAAGTACCTTTACCCACGGAGCCATCTTGCTGGCCCCCAGACAGAATACTTTGGATACCTCATACACCTCCTCTTAGCAGATACTAGTATCCAGTGAGGATCAGGCTGTCATTATTCCCATCTTACAGGTAGAAGAATTAAGGCTCAGACTCACCTAGGGCTGAATGGCCAAGGATTCTGACCAGATGTGTTGGACACTTGATACCTAAGCATTAGGCTTTCTGTTCTGCTGCCTTCAGGGTCCACTCCAATAATGCCCTCCCCAGACTACAAGATGGGGGCTTTGCAGCATATTCAACTTCCCTGAATGGGTGTATGCCTTTAAGCCTTTTTGCATTCTATTTATCAGCAAAATAAAACCAAGAGAGCTTTGCTTGTTTATTTTGTCTGAATCAATTGGAAAAAAAAAACCAACCAAATCTGCTTTTCACCCCTAGGTTCTTGGCATCCAAGTGGCTAGCTGCTGTGAGGACCATTCATTGTTTCTCCCTGTTTCCACCATCCCGGCTGCTACTACCACTAGGCCATCAGCAATATCAGTAGGTAGAGAGGCAAAAGGAGATTGTCTATCTGAGTAGTGTACGCTTCCAGGAGGGACACGGTACTGATGGATCCCAAAATCCAAGCATAACTGTAGTTCAGGTCTACTCCACTGTCAAAGATTAAGATCAGAGCTACAGAGATGATCTGTGCAAATATAGATGTCATGGTCCCCTCAAATGTTTTCTTAGTCCCAGGCCAGCGGATCTCTCCCATGGTGCTGCCAAATATGGAGGCCACAGTATCTCCCACACCCACAGCCAGGACTCCAGCATAGGGGACCAGGGCTCTTGCTCCTCCCAGGCTGTCCTTCTGTGCACAGGGCCTGGGAATCAGCCAAATGGGAAGAGACATGCCCAGAAGCAGATAGATGTGTGTTAGGATAAGGGGTCCACTGTCTCGATCATCCAGGAAGACGGAGAGAAGGCTCCGCAGAGTGTGACCCAAGGGCTTGATTCGGAAATAGCGCACATACTCCAGGAAGATGAAGACTGCCAGACATATAGTGGCAGCCANGGCCGGTCAAAGACGATCCCTGGGATGTAAGTGGCTACCACAATGAAGTGAAAATACTTTCTTGTAATGGCAGGAGCCCTGTGCTTCTTGGACTCAGAAGATGACCGTTTGGCATTCTGGTACAGCACCACCAGGCAGGCCATGGTGGCCAGCAAAGACCAATAAGCTAGGAGGTAGATGCGAGTTTCTGTGTAGAAGAGGAACTGAAGAAGCCAGAGCAGAGGGTTCCTACGAATGAGCCAGTGCAGCCAGGGCAGAACCACACCAAGGCCTAGCACACAGGTCATGAGGTGGAAGAAGATGGAAGAGGCCCAAGTGCCTGAGTCCATGAAGACAAAGAGGGTGCTGAAGAAGACACCCATGAGCACCATCCCTACCACCACCACCAACAGGAAGAAGTCCACTGGGTCCCCTTGGCTTTCAGTCAGAGAGCGCTTGATGAGTTGGTTGAGGACGAAGCTAATGCCACCCAGTACCAGCAGTGCCTCTCCAGGAGTAAAGCATCGGGGCAGCAGGTACAGCAGGATCATGTTGAGATAAACAAATATCAGCAGGACTTCCAGGACCTCGATCACCTCGCCCACACTGAGGGAGTGCTTCATAATATAAATGATAATGCCTCCGGCCAAACCCGAGATGGCACAAGTATTGGTGGGCACAGGGCGAGTGATGCCCAAGGCCAACACAGAGGAGAAGAGGGCCACTGCCATGCNCACAATGCCGAAGCGCTCGAAGTACTGGTTCCCCGCAGTTTGGCAGCGCTCCTTCATGATCAGCCCAAACAAGGGCATGACCATGGAGGCCGGCAGTAAGCCACTGTTCGCGGGCATTCGGAACTGGAAAACGGCATTCCCCTGCTGGAGCAGCCGGTCCCACTTGTACTGGACGTAGAAGGCCTGCACTGCGAGTGCAACGGCGCACCACGAGTATCGGTCCCACACCACAGCGTGGATGCTCAGCACCACTGCGAACACCACTGCAGCCTCCGCCAGGACCGACCGGCTCAGCGGAAACCCAGACTCCGGGACTGGGGGAGGAGGGCACTGTCGGGTCATGTCTCTAGGTCTGGAGCTCTTGGGGAAGCCTGGTGACTAGGGACGCCTTGGCCTCTAAGGCCCTCAAGCAGCCAAGCAGAGGGCAGTAACTTCACCCAGCCAGCAACCTTCTCCAGCTTCCAAAAGGGTGCTCCACTACGGGCCACTGAGGCCTGGGAGCCGGCGCCCAGTCACCCTCCACCGCTTCCAACCTACGGTGTAGCAGACGTTTGCACTCTTCACCTCTCACAGGCTCCACCGCCTCCACCACGGACACCACTCAAACCCGGGCAGCGCCATCTTGACAGCCC
>LOEQ01008316.1:41942-52345 GCA_001685075.1 Bramus lutescens
AGCTCTTGTAGCTTATATTAACCCATTATTCTTATCTATGTTAGCCACACGGCTGGTACCTTTCTCAGCCGGGTAGGTTACATCTTGCTTCTCGGTGGTCTGGGCAGGAATGTGGGGAATGGGCTTCCTCCTTTCCAGCATTCTCCTGTCCTCATCGCCCCACTTCTACTTGTTGTCTGGTTGACCCGCCTATACTTCCTGCCTGGCCAATCAGCGTTTTATTAAAATATGATTGACAGAATACAGACAATTCTCCCACACCAGGTGGGTATGTATGGAATTTCTGGACTGATTGCAGCTTCCTATGTTCCACTTTACTCATTGATGTAGAAGTTGAGTTGAATCCAGATACATCAGTGTGGCATGTTTAGCTAGCCAGCTTGCTCTGGGCATCCTTTTTCTCTGCCATCTAAGTGCTGGAGTTAGAGGTATCTGCTGCATGCACATGGGCACACGCACACTCAGTGCACACTTACGTAGGTTCTGGAATCTGAACTCCCAACATTATGCTTGGTAGCAGATGTTTTATCCACTGAGCCATTTTCCCAGCCGAAGTTTTCATTTTTATTTTTTTGCATTTGTATATGTATGTATGTGTGATTGATCTCTCTAGCCCTTAAATTTTGTTTTTGAGCTAAAATCTCCTGTTTCCCAAGGTGACTGACTAGCTTTAAATTTGCTACTTGTTATATGGCTTTAACTTCTCTAACTCTCAAATGCTGGGATTACCAGTGTGGACTGCCACATCTGTATATGTAGTACTGGGATCAACCCAGGCCTTGTACATGCCAGGTAAGCACTCACCAATTGAGCTACATCTCTGTCTCTTTACAAAACTTCTAAAAATTACAATTATTTGTCTATGTATTAGTTATTTATTTTGTGCATATATATGAATATGAAGATCAGAGGACACCTTCTGGAGTTGTCCTCTTCCACTGTATGGATCTTTGCTATTGACAAGGTGTGACAGCAAGCATTGTCACTCACGGAGCCATCTCACCAGCCCATTGTTTTTGTTTGTTTGTTTGTTTCTGATGATGGGGTCTCTTATAGCTCAGATTGGCCATGAACTCTGGGATTGGTTGTCTTTTTTGTTTGTTTTAGTTTTTTGAGACAGGGTTTCTCTGTGAAGCCCTAGCTATCATGGAATTCACTCTGTAGACCATGCTAATTTCAAACTCACAGAGATTCGCCTGCCTCTGCCTCCCAAGTGCTGGGACTAAAGGCGTGTGCATCACCACCACTTGGCGTTTTGGTTTGTTTTTAATGTACATTGGTGTCAGATCTCCTGGAACTGGAGCTACAGTGGTGGATCTTGGGAATTGAACCCAGGTTCTCTGAAAGAGGAGACAGTGCTCTTAACCGCTGAGCCATCTCTCCAACTCCTGGATGTCTGTTTTTTTATATACTGTCTGTGATTTGAAATTTGAAATATGAGACCTTGTCTCAAAAAGCCTATTAAAATTTTCAAATAATATTAATTTTAAAATCCTTTGTTCTTACATTTTAAGTTTAATTTGACTATCAAATTTCTTTCTTTTTTTTTTTTTTTTCTGCGACAGGGTTTCTTTATATAGCCTTGGCTGTTTTGGAACTCTGCCTCCTGAGTGCTGGGATTAAAGACATGTGCCACCACTGTTTGACTGAATATCAGATTCCTTTAACTTTTTTTCCTTAAAAGAACAAAATTGTCTCTGCTTTCTCATTTTTCAGGAGCAGTAGAGAACTCTGGACAATTCTACTTGGAAGGTCAGCTCTTAGAGAACTGGTGAGTGATTATGTTCTTGAGGGATTTTTAGGGTTTTTTTTTTAGCATTTATTAAAAAAACAAAAGCAGAAAAACCCAAAATGGAGAGTTGTCTTCTCCTGTAGCTACTGAAATTTACTAAGTCTGCCTCTGTTTGTACCACATCAATTGCTCTTCTGTAAAGATGCCCATGCTGTCGGTGAGGGTGCCTCCAGAGAGCTGCAGAGAGTCTCTACTGCTCAGGCTGAGGAAGGGCTGTCAGGCCTCCAGTCTCTTGCTTTCTGTTCTCTGTTTGCCGTTAGCTTCCAAATCATAGAGACTGTGAATTCTAAACTGTTTTCAAGTATATGATCAAGTATATGACAGGTAGCCATTCATGGTGGTCCTTCAGCTTCTCACCCTTTGAGGAATATTTTGATCCTAGGATCTTACATTATGCCTTCATCTGATAATTCTACTTCTAGAATGAATCCTTAGAGAAGATCATCTTAGAAAATGTTTTGTGCTCCGAGTGCTCTGCTATAGACAGCATTCTACTACATACCTGGGCATGGTGCATACTCTGCTAACTCCAGCCCACCAGAGGCTGAGGGATGATCTCAAATTAGGACCAGCTTAGACTACATAGTAACCAAATAATTAGAATTGGGCAAATGTCTGAGTGGCTACCTTTTAAAAAAGGATTTACTTTATTTTATGTGCGTGTTTTGCTTGCATATATGTATTTATATAACATGCATGTCTAGTGTCCAAGGAGGTCAGAAGATGGTGTTTGATACCTTGGAACTGGCGTTACAGACAGTTGTTGGTTGCCATGTGGGTATTGGCATCTGACCTTAGTCTTCTGCAACAGTAGTAAGTTCTTGTAGCTATCTCTCCTGCCCCTTGAGTGGCTACTTTAATCTAGTTGAATGGTATTTTTATTTGTAAGTTCATTACAAGAAAGTGATTTTACTTATTTATTGTTTGTTTGTTTATTTTAATGCATGGTTTCTTTGTGTAACAGCCCTAAGCTGTCCTGGAACTTGATGTGTAGAATGCTTTATTTTTATGTGCGTTGGTGTTTTGCCTTCATTGCTTTCATGTATGTCTGTGTGAGGGTATCAGATTCCTTGAAACTGGAGTTACAAACAATTGTGAGCTGCCACGTGGGTGCTGGGAATTATTGAACCCAGGTTCTCTGGAAGAGCAGCCAATGCTCCTAACTGCTGAGCCATCTCTCCAGTTCCAAGAAGTGATTTTATTAAAGAGGAGGAAGAAAGACTTCTTGAATGTCTTTTTAAAAGAATGACAAACATGATCTGTTATTTAGTAAAATATGCAATCATTAGAAAGCCCCTTTATAAAGATTTCCATAAATGATGCTACAGTATTAGTAAAAAAAAATTACAGAATTCTGTATTTACAATACTTTAAACCAGTGATTCTCAACCTTTCTAATGCTGCTACCCTTTAACACAGTTCTTCATGTTATGGTGACCCCCAACCATAAAATTATTTTTGTTGCTACATTATAACTAATTTTGCTACTGTTATGAATCATATTGTAAATAGCTATGTTTTCCGGTGGTCTTAGGCTACCCCTATGAAAGGGTCGTTTGAACCCCAAAGGGGTCGTGACCTATCGTTTGAGAACCGCTGCTTTAAACTGTGGTGGAAACATTTCAAAGAGACACAAAGGAAAACGCAATGTGTAGTGTGACCTTAAATCTAATTTAGGTTGCATTTGTGTAATTGCTTTGTTCTTTTGCAGAATCAGATTGAGGCAGAACTGAATAAATATTGGCAGCGGTTATTAGAAGGGCTTTCATACTACAAACCTCCCAGGTATGGCTATTCTCTGTTTCTGGTGCTGCCTTTTCCCCAAGGACTGCAGCATAAATGAAACTGCCCTGTGTGCTTTTGAAATTGCTAGGCTAGAATGCTGTTTGGATACGAGTAGATGAGTCAGCCCATTTTTTCCTCTCTGTTGAAGGAAAGGGTAATTTCCTTCATAGTAATCATGTTGTCTTTTTCTTTCTTCTTTTTCCTTCAAGACAGCATTTCTCTGTGTAGCCCTGGCTGTCCTGGGACTCACTCTGTATGTAGACCAGGCTGGCCTCAAACTCAAGAGGTTTGCCTGTCTCTGCCTCCTGAGTGCTGGGACTAAAGGCGTGCACCACCACTGCTCTCTTTAACGTGACCCTTTTTACTGCTGTCTTATCCACAGTCCCTTGGAAAAAAAAATGATATATTCACCCATAGAGCACTATGCCCCAGTATCAGCAAGCTCCCAGTTTCAGGGGATCTAATGCCCTCTTCTGGCCTTAGGTGGCAACAGACACACATGCAGGCAAAACACCCAAACATATAAATGAAGCAAAAATAAAGGAAAAAATTTGAAAGAAGAGACAGAAATGACTTTATACAATAACATGGGATTTGAAATCTAGTAAGAAAAACAATTTTTTTAATTGGATAGAAGGTCTCACTATTATGGCTGTCCTGGAATCACTATATAGATAAGACTGGCCTTGAACTTAAGTATATCTGCTTGACTCTGCCTCACAAGTGCTGGGATTAAAGGCATATACCACCACACCCAGCTAAACCTTTTATTTTTTTAAAAAAAGTAAACTAAAATTAAACTCTAGACTTTACTGAAAGTTTTTGTTTGTTTGCTTTCTGGGATTGAACTGAAGAGCCTTTTCCCATGTACTCTACCAGTGACCTACATCTTACACCCAAATGTCCACTCCTTGTTCTGTGATCCAGTCCAGGGCGATGGGTAGCATTTACTTGTCTCCTTTGGGATCAACTGTGACTCTGTCTCAGTTTTTCCTGGGTTTCAGGATGGGTGTGAGCCATCATGTGGTTTCTGGGAACTGAACTCAGGACCTCTGGAAGTGCAGCTAGTGCTCTTAACCTCTGAGCCATCTCTCCAGCTCGAAATACCATCCTTATGACATCATTTCAGAGTTTATGTGCTAAACCCATAGAGCACATGATGTTACCTTGGTCACTTTACTGAAGAGTTTGAAGAAGCAGAGGATATCTGATATCAACTTCTATCCTCCACATAACCTGCCTCTAACATGTTTAATTAAAAAAATTAATGTAACTTAATAGAGCTACAAATAACAAGTAACATTGTGACCAGTTTATAATGGGCATACATGATTTTGTTACATAGGCAAAGCTAGCTCTGTGTTATACAGTCTAGACGTGAATGTGTGTGTGTATGTTATAGACACTACAGGAAAAAGAAGGCCAATAAGTGTTTTTATTTTATATCCTTGGGGGTCATCGTGAATGAGGACCTAACTCACTGCTTTTCTCATAGTTCAAGTTCAGCTGAAAGAGTGAAAGCTAATAAAGATGTAGCGTCATCACTGAAGGAACTGGGCCTACGAGTCAGCAAGTTCTTGGTGAGTGTACGTTAGTACAGGGTCAGTGTATGCTATGTGTGGGTGCCTGGGGCTTCATTATTGATATTAGTAAAAATTCTAAGCTTCAGTAACCATGGCTGACTTAAGATCTCTGTGCTTTAGGGTCTTGATGAAGAGCAGAGTGTACAGTTACTGCAGTGTTACCTTCGGGAGGACTACAGGGGGACTCGGGACTCACTAAAGGTTTGTGGTTCTGCCTTGCTCTCATCCACCTGTCTTCTTGGAGAGTTTGGGCCCTGGCCCTTTCCAGAAGAGATTATGAGATACACAGGTGGTAGGCCAGACTTTATCTATCTGTCTGTCTGTCTGTCTGTCTATCTATCTATCTAGTTTTTTTCCAGAAAGGGTTTCTCTGTGAAACAGTCCTGGCTGTCCTAGAACTCCTTCACAGAGCTCCATCTGCCTCTGCCACCTGAGTGCTGGGATTGAAGGTGTGCGCCACCGCCACCCAGTTGAGGCAAGACTTTTAATGATTTATTTTTTATTTTATGTGTATGGTGTTTTGCCTGCCTTCATGTCTGTGTGAGAGTGTTTGAGCCTCTGGAACTGAACTACAGACAATTGTGAGCCGCCATGTGCATGCTGGGAATTGAACCAGGTCCTCTGGAAGAGCAGCCATTGCTCTTAACCACTGAGCCGTCTCTCCAGTCCCAAGGCAAGGCTTTTATTGAAGGCTGAAAAAAGAGCCCAATCTGTGTTTAAACCGACACCTATCTTCATTCTTGCAGTGCTTGAAATGGCAAAGATTATTGCATATAAATTAGAGATGTAAGAGAGCGCCCAGGCTGCTAAGCTTTAATTTTATGTAGAAAGAGACAGACCAGAGAAGAGTGAAAGGATTTGAGCATCTGTTAGGTTAGACTTGACTTAAACATAAGGTAGAAATGTTTACAGAAATGAAATAGGGTCATCATGAAGGGTGTACTGCATCTTTTTCTTTGCCATTTGAATTCTGCCTGTAAGACAGCCTCTTGACTGTTCTGTTTTCCTTCAGACTGTTCTGCAAGATGAGAGGCAGAGCCAGGCCTTAACCCTAAAGGTAAGCAGTAATTTCTGTTTCATTCTTTGGTAGACAGTTGTGTGACAGATCCTAGACCCATTCTTTTCTTTTCTTTCTTTTTTTTTTTCAGGCAGGGTCTTAGTCTTACTGTGTATTCCTGGTTTGCCTGGAATTCACTATGTAGACCAGGCTGGCATAGAACTTAATTAGATCCACCTACTTCCGTCTCCTCAGTACTGGATAGTAAAGGCTTGTGCCAACACATCCACCTTCTTGGCTGTTTTCAGATCTTAGCTGATGCTTCTTAGCCACAGGACCCAGCTGAGGAGTTTTTTACTAGAGTTGCCTCTGCTGCTCACAACTTGTTCATAGTGGCTATTCTCTGAGACTCAGCTAACTTGGTATTTTGGTGGGAGGGATGTGCTTGTGATTAACTCAGGTTCAAGGATGCTAGGCAAGTATTCCATCACTGAACCCCACTCTCAGTCCTTTCAGATGAAATTGAGCAAGGTTAGTTTGTATTCCTGTACTCCTTGCCTTTCCTACAGCCTCCTCACTGTGTATTTGACTTCTGAAGTGGTTTCATGTTGATACTCAGTGCAACTTAAGTCCTTTAGTTGCATGTGGTTAGAGCATGGAGCCCTGGCACATTTGCTTCTTGTATTTGACTTGCCAGTTTGTAACTTTGATGTTATTTGGGCCTCTGAGAACTCATGATAGAAATTTGTTTTGGAAATAATGTTTAGATTATTAAGTCATAATAATTCCTTTTATCTTCCATGACTTATTTCTTGACTTATGAGTTGTTTTTCCCCCAGTGGAGGGGTGTTGTAGAATATTACTTTAACTACGTAATGATGTGTTATATTTGTTTATGTTGCAGAATATTACTTTAACTATGGAAAGCTGTGTTGCATTTTTTATGCTGCATTTGTTTAATTATGTAAAGATGTGCTGCTCTTTGCCTTGCCTGCCTAAGGCACCTGATTGGTCTAATATAAAACTGAATATCCAATGGCTAAGCAGTAGAAGGATAGGCAGGGCTGGTGGGCAGAGAGAATAAGTAGGAGGAAGAATCTAAACTGTAGAGAGAAAAGAGAATGAGGGAGGAGAGGGAGTTGCCCGGGGTTAGTCAGCCTTGGAAGAAGCAAAAAAGTAGGACATAGAGAAAGAAAAAGATAAAAAGCTTCAAGGCAAAATGTAGGTGAAGAGAAAAAGGTTAAATTAAGTTATAAGAGCTAATGGGACAAGCATAAGATAAGGCTGAGTGTATTGATAACTAATATGTCTCCGTGTCATGATATGAGGGTCTGGCAGTATGAGAACTCGTGCCATGGAGGGATATTCCTCAGTTCAATTGTTTGCATTTTTGTGATTGCTGATAATCATTAGATTTTTCTGTTCAGGTTTTAAAATGTTTTTTAGGACCTGAAGGTGGCTCAGTGGTTAAGAACACTTGCTGCTTTTCCAGAGGGCCCAAGATAGGTTCCTTGAACTCATGGGGCAACTCACAAATGCTTATAGTTCCAGCTCTAGAGCATTCATTGCCCTCCTCTTTCCTCTGACCTTGGTAGGCACCTGTACATATACGATATATACATATGTGCACACAAATACAAATAGAATGAAAGGAATTTTAAAGTATTTATTGTGTATGCCTTCATAGCAAGCATGCAGAGGTCAGAGGACCACTTGTGAGACTTGGTTCTCCTCTTCCACCATGTGGGTCCTCTAGGGTTTGGTGATCAGGACCTTTACCCACTGAGCCATCTTTCTTGCGCTCCTTGCACATTTTTGAAGGATCTGGTTGTCAGGAGTTGTAAACTTGAGTCTCTTTGCAAGATGAGATAGTGATTTTGAAACTTTGTGGTTTCCCCCAGATTGCAGATTATTACTATGAAGAAAGAGCCTGCATTCTTCGTTGTGTCTTACATCTTCTGACCTACTTCCAGGATGAACGGCATCCCTACAGGGTGAGCTTGCTCAGTTTGCTTTCTTCTCTCTACCCTTGTTCTTCAGGTTTAAATAATTTCCTATCACTTGTATTCACCTGAATATTTAACTTTTATTCTACATGTGTATTACGCATTCTGGGGTTTAAGGCTGAATATGCAGACTGTGTTGACAAACTGGAGAAGGAACTAATTGTAAAATACAGACAGCAATTTGAAGAGTTGTACCGAATGGAAGCACCGACCTGGGAGACGCATGGCAATCTAATGGTATGTAGTACTTATGCTCATCTCTAGGTCAGGAGAGTAACATGCCGTGTTCAGGGAGCCATAGCAGGGTTACAGAGCTGAGTACAAGTGTGGGTTCGTCAGACCTGAGGGAATGTGTCAGAAGAAAACATTGATTAATGCTCTCTCATTCTGAACCTTTTCCTTGGTCCATTTTCTCTTTTTTTTCTTTCCTCATTCATGTTAGAATTATAGTGTTAAAACCCACCCACCCCCTTTGTTTTTATTCTGTTACCTAAAATATTCTCTTAGTAATTAATAGAATTTTAAACCCAAGATTTCATCTTCCCCTTTTTGCGAGTCGGAGAGAGGACAGGATTGAGATAAGGTCTTACTCTGTAGCCCAATCCAGGCTGATCTGGACCTCATAGTGTCTCCCTGCCTTGGCCTCCCAGGTAGATAAAATGTTTTTGTTTTGTTTTATTTTTTCAAGACAGGATTTTTCATTATTGCCTGAAAGAGAAACTTGCTCTATAGACCATGCTGACCTCAAACCTCACAGCCTGCCTTTGCCTCCCAAGTGCTGGGATTAAAGGGGTGTGCCACCATTGCCTGGCTAGCTTTAATTTCTTTATGATCATTTTCTACTGTGTATAATATTAGTCTGATCATTTTATCCCAAATTTCCAGCCAGGGCTTGTCTTGAACTCCTAATCTTTCAGTTTGCACCACCCAAGTGCTTGGCTTACAGGCAGCACCTACCACACCAAGATACTATTTTTTTAGTTGTTTGGAAAACAATACATTAACATTTGGATGTCTTGCTGAGGGTGCTATTCGGTGGTAGAAAACTTTCCAACACGGTTGAGGTCCTAGTTTCAATATCTAGCACAGCAAAATGAAGAAACACATCAGCAAAAACAGATTCTAATTGTTAGGATGTGCTGGCCTGTCCCTTTGAGAGTCAGTCCCTGCCCACTCCCAACCCTCTTTCCTTCCACCAAGACAAGCTGATCTCCCGCCTCCTCATTCCAGTACTCTCTTATTGTCCTTCTGAAGAGGTGGCTGCTACCTACCTCTCTCCTCCCCTCTGTCTCCTCCCCCCACTTCTCTCTCCTTCCCTCTTTCCCTGTCCCCTCCATAATCCACTAAATAAACTCTATACCCAAACTCCCTCTGCATGGTGTATCTGTATGTCTCTCACCCACTACGGCCCCACTGTGGCCTCGGGTGACCCATGCGGCCCCTCGTGGCACTGGCCTTCCCCTCCACCCCATTATCTGCAAAAGGAATCACACTAATTATTTAAAATATCTGATATAAGAAAAGTGCTCAGGCCTGACTTGGTAGTACAGGTCTGAAATACAAGCTGTTTAGAAGGCAGAAGCAGAGTATTGTTCTTTCAAGGACTGGTCTAGGCTGCAGACCGAGTTATTTAAATAACTTAACAGGACCCTGTTTCATTGGTATAGCACTTGGCGAGCAGGTCCATGAGGACCTGATTTGATGCCGAACACTTCCCCCAGAAAGATTTAATACAGGTCCATGTCAGGTTGGAGAGTAGCTCTGAAGTCAGCAACACTTGTTGCTCTTCCAGGGGACCTGAGTTCAGTTCCCAGCACCATGTTGTATGGCTCACAACCATCTCTAATTCCAGCTATAAGAAATCCAACATCCTTTTTATCCTCCAAGCGCACTTACACATACGTAGAATATAAACATAGACATATATGCATAAGTAAAAATCTAAAAACAGACCCATTTACAACAAAATTAGAGAATTTTTCTGTGCCCTTAGGATACTTATTTTGATATGGTTTTGCTCTTTTGGCTTTTGGGGACTCTGGCATTACTTTTTCTCTATGGTTTGCTGTGTAGCCAGGTGAGCTGGCCCCTGGTATCCTCCTCTCCTTGTCCTCTCATTTACTCCTCCTTCTCGTTCCTCCTGTTTCTGCTCTCTGCCTGCCAGCCCCACCTGTCTTTGCTCCTGCCTTGCTATTGGCTGTACTTTACTAGACCATCAGGTGTTTTAGACAGGCACAGTC
>LOEQ01008317.1:8355-24897 GCA_001685075.1 Bramus lutescens
TGACTAATCGGCAGTACAAGCAATTCTTTCAGTAAGTCACTAAGGAAGTCAACGAAGCAATATCTAGTAATAGGTCCTTTCTACATCTTATTTTACTTCACAAGTAGGATAACTGCAGATCTTAGTTTTTCCCTCTTCTTCAAATCCAATGTGGCAGTCTCATTTCCAGCTCTGCAGGAGACCACAGCTGTGGCTTTCTATTTCTCTCTGCCACCATCGCCAGTGGATCATGCAGATATTCTCCAACCTTGTTCCCCACTTAGCCCATTTTCCAAGCCTCCAACTCCAGTGGGCGTTACCTCAGAACTCACCAGCCTCACCTATCAGAGAAGCTTCAGATCCCTTCTCTCCCCCAAAGCCAGTGCCACAGTCTCACCCCAGCTCTGTAGCAGACCACCTGCTGCGGCTCTCCTCACTCTCTGCCCCATTTCCAGGGAACTAAACAGATCCTGATGGAACACAACTTTCCTCCGTCAGCCCAATCCTACTGGCCTATTCAAGTATCAGCTCCCAATACCTAGAAATACATTTTACAGGGATTCCCCCAGTGGCCACACCTAGCAGAATCCCAGGAGTATTCCCTACCAGTCCACATAGCACCCTTAAGAATCACAAAGGGAATAGAAGTCAGGGAACAAAACAGACACTCAACAAAGACAAGGCCATATATCAGCACCTGGAATTACAATTTTACTAACGCAGGTGCCTAAACAACAGCTTAAAATCACAATCAATAATCATAGAAGAAAATTTTCCCAATATAAAGAAGGTAGTGCCTATCAAGGTACAAGAAGCACACGGAACACCTAATAGAAAAGACTAGAAAATGAAATTTCCTGAGACACATAATAAATAAAACATTAAACATGAAGAACAAGAAAAAAATTTAAAGCTTCAAGGGGAAAAAAAAACAACATTTACAGGAAGATCTAATAGAATTATATCTGACTTTTCAGTGGAGACTCTAAAAGCCAGAAGGGCCTGTATAGATGTTCTACAGACTCTAAAAGACAATCAAATGAAGCATCATCACCAAGAATAGGTTACTTCTAGTTGAGTTGTTGACCAAAGGCGTCCCGTGGAAACTCTCAAACCAGGCTGTTACTAAGGCTATAGACTGCTCTCCACAAACTTACATCAAAACCCTGTTGTTGAAAATAAGACCTACACAACTCACTGAACATGAAATTCAGTTGGTGCCTACCAAGAGTTTTCACCCTCGCTGGCTTATCTTATTGGTACTGGAAGGTACTTTGCACACTATTAAAGGAGAAACATAAATACCAATTCATCTACAAACCCTTCGATTTGAAACAGTATCCTGTCAGCAAGATACACTAGTGCAATAGTGTCACAAAGCACTTCTGAGAGTAACCAACCAATATTTGATTAGATTTATGGTCCATTCTATGAGTTGGAACCCATGCCCAACACTGCTTGGATGACTGAGGACCTAAGACTAGACAGCCCAGACACCTAGGGAAAGAAACAAATATTACTGTTCTACAAGAAGAATGTTGCAATAAAATGACTCCTAATGCCATTCTGCTCTACTCATACATCTGTGCTTGCTCAGCCATCATCAGAGAAGCCTCATCCTGCAGGAAATGAGAACAAATACAGAGACCCACAGTTAGACAATATGTAGACAGTCTGAGACCTTATAATCCTCGGCCCCCCAAAAAGAATGTCTCCATCAAATCTCTATCTCCGTGGCTCAGGGAACTCTGCAGAAGAGGAGGCAGAAGAGTGTAAGATCCAGAGAGGATGAAGGACACCAAGGAAACAAGGCCTTCTAAACACAACAGGCATATACTCACAGAGATTGGGGCAGCATGCACAGGGCCTACATGGGTCTGTCCAGAAGGGATCCTAGAACTGAGAAGTGGCCACATGTGCCAAGCTTTTTCTTTTGGGCCACCCAACAGTTCCCAAATTATGACACTAAGACTTATTAGTTATGAATGCTCAGCCTAGCTTAGGCTCATTTCTAGCTAGCTCTTTTAATTTAAATTAACCAAAATTCTCTTTATCTACATTTTCCCTTGGGTTTTTTACCTTCTTCCTCTCTCTATATCTTACATTCCTGCTGTCTCTGTGTCTGGCTGGCTTCTGGGCCCTGGAGTGTCCTTCTCTCTTTCCCCTTGTTCTCTTCTTATTTCTCTCTTGAGCCTGGATTTCTTCTCCTATTAATTCTCTTTGTCTGCCAGCTTCACCTATCCCTCTCTGCCTAGTTATTGGCCATTCAGATCTTTATTAGACCAATCAGGCGTCTTAGGCAGGCAAGGTGAAACAAATGCAATACATCTTTACATAATTAAACAAATNTATAGTGATATGCAAGATATTCATCAGTGTGGCTATAGGATGGAGCCAGTTGAGTGTCTTCTGTTTTTCTGCGAATAATCCCATCAATGAATTTCGGACAGGCAGTTAGATTACACATTAAATAGTCCAGAAAGGAGAAATTTTTAAAATAATAAATCACAAAGAAATGTATCTTTAAAACTGAAAGGAAATACACAACAAACAGCAAAATAATCATAAATTGTTTTAACTAATTTAGAATTGTTTTAACAGACAAAAGGAATATTAAAAGGGAAATGGGACTATTAAGAATGGGGAAGAAGATATGGGGAAGATGATCCAGAGTATGAAAGCATAATAAAAGGGTAATAAAAGGAAAGAATATGATAAAAATACAGTATATGCATGTATGAGCATAGAACAAAGAAACCATATACATTACACTATTAATATATGCTAATGTTAAAATAAATGCATAAGGATTTGATGAAGAAAATACTTAATTACATAATTTAATTCAGAAACTAGATGTGCAAATTTTCACTGTAAAAACAAGACTTAGTCAAAAAAAGAAACTGACTAAAATATGTAACAGAAAATATAGCATTCAAACAGCAGCAACATAAAATATACATACATAAAACAAAAATGAAAGGCATAAGTTCTTTTTGAGGCAACTACAAATCCTTACAGATAAGCGTAGTAAAATGAGTCACCAATAGAGATATATACAGTTTATTCTTCATAGAAGAATGTATTGTAAAGAACAATTAATCTTTTGAAATATATTTGTATATAATATGCTTTGATAATATTCTTTCCCCTCTCATAACTACTTCCAAATCTTCCATATCCACCCAACTTCATGCCCCCTCTCTCAACATAAAAAATACAAGAATCAAAATAAACAATCTGAATGTCTTAGTAACTGTTCTACTGCTGTGAAGAAACACAATGACTCCATTACCAAGGTAACTGTTATAAAAGGTTTTATATGAAGGTCTTCTATAAAAGGTCTTATAAAAAGTTATATAAACTCTTATAAAACTCTTACTTAATTAGGGGCTTGCTTACATTTTCTGAAGGATAGTCCATGATCATCATGGCAGGGACCGTGGTGGCAAGGTGGCAAGCAGGCAAGCAGGCATGGGGGCTGAGAGTTTACTGGTGATTTATAGGCAAGCAAAGTGGGAGAGATTGGGTCTGATGTGGCCTTTTGAAGCCTCAAAGCTAATACTCTTTGGCACAACTCTTCCAACAAGATTATCCATTCCAACCAGGCCACAACTCCTAATTCTTCCAAATCAGTTCAACCAACTGAGGGCCAAGCACTCAAGTATATTTGCCAATTGGGGACATTCTCATGTAAAATAACAAACAAAAGAAAAAAATCAATAAAACAAATAATAAATAAAAAGAGGTGGTATATGACTCTAAGAAAACTGCATCTTTCAGACACAACAGAACTGATACACATATGAACTTAAAAAGACTATGAAGGCATACACAAGACCTGCACAGATTCAAACCACACAAAATCCCAGTACTGAGAAAGGAAATGGAACAAAAAGTCCTACCCCTAACCAAGAAGCCATTTGCAATGATACCTGTCAGGAAATAAAATAAAATAAAATAAAATAAAATAAACAGTGTTTTTTATTTTTCAGTTCAGTGTTACCAGGTATATCTACCACACTCAAGGTCAGGCTCCCAAGCCCAGGAGTAGGACAACACAATTAATTTTAAATTATTCACATGTATATTGTCTCACACATAACCATGAAGATGACAACCAAACTTAGTCTTCTGTTCCCATAATTGGAATCAATAATGGAGTACTTAACATAAAAAATATTAACATGAGAACAAAATTCTCTAAACTCTGTAAAACTAGAACTCGAGCGTGAAAATGTCCTGAACTAGAAGTTATGCTGTAGCCTACAACAGAAACCAATGACGGAACTGGTGAGAGGACAAGTTGACAGTTTGGCCTCTGTGCCTTCTAACAACCTGATTTTACTTTCTAACTAAAGGAACTTGAAGTAGAAACTCCACCCATCCTATCATGGGATCGTATTAAGACAGCACAAATATTTGAGTAAGTTAAGCAATTATGAGTCAAGATATTGTAACAAACCACCTAAATAAAACGTGCTAAATTGAAGATATATAATGAATTTATAATCATCTTACCAGAATATAATTCGAACGATAAAAAGGAATAGAAAATGTCATTGTTTTAACACCTACCTAATGAACTCCCTGGTAGTCATCTACCTCATGAATCTACATCTTCCTCTTCTAAGTTAAGAAACATATTAAATGTATCACCTGATTGTTCCCCTCTCATTCTGTATACTCTTCATTTATCTCATCTTTAGTCCTCATTTTTAATTTTTCTTTTAATAGATAATTTAATTTGTGTGTATCAAATTTATAAATCATGTGTTTCTACGTGTAATACTGTGTTTCAAGCACAAAAGTGAACTTTGAGATTTTCTGTACAAATACAACAAATAACAATATTTTACTTCTAATATTGTAACCCAGAACATGTCAATAATGTATTTTAATACGTGTTTCTTTGGTACTATTGCTAAGAATGTCATGAATTTCATTTATAGGAACAGTAGGGTCCCAAGGAAGATGATAAAATATATAGGCCACAAGTTCCATTAAGTAGAAATAATTGTGCTAGGCATGGTGACACATTCCTATAATCACAGTAAAGTTTCAGTAAAAGGAAAATCTTCAAATGTTAGCACATTTGAAAAATTGCAAGTGCATCAGTGGAAGCAAAATTTAAATTTAATTCTGTTATGGGAGTTTGGTGTATATGGAAGCTTCTGTCCCACCTGGTTTGGCAGCCGTTCAGTCCTAAATAAACACACGAAGGCTTATATTATGACAAAATGTTTGGTCTGTTGCTAAGGCTTATTACTAACTAGCCCTTGCAACTTAAATAAACTTATAATTCTTGTCTATGTTTAGCCACATGGCTTGGTACCTTTTCTCACTAAGGCATTTTTGTGTTGCTTCCTTGACATCTGGCTGGCGACTGTGTCTCTGTTTTTCCTCTTTCCAGAATTCTACTCTAGTCACCCTGCATACACTTCCTGCCTGACTACTGACCATTTAGCATTTTATTAAAACAATATGAGTGACAAATCTTTACAGTGTACAACAGTATTATCCCACAGCAGTTTGGGATGGGACAATGGGGAAGAAAGGCCAGTCTTACTAATGCATAGCTTTTGAAGTTCTCTACTTTGCTATTTTTGAAGACTCTTAGTCTCCTAGCTTTAAAAGAGAACAACCTTAACTTCTGTGATTTGAACTATTTCATCATGTATATTTAGTTTCATTTCTCATATTTCAAATAGGGAGGGGAAATTCCAATGTTGCTGACTTATGGGGAAAAGTTAAATAACGCACTATGGTTTCAAATGACTGTCAAAATAAGTTACAGTCATTTTTTTTAGTTTTTCAGTGTTCTGTGTGATTCTTACTGAATTAACCTTTTTAAAAGACAATTACAAAATTATTTAATACTGTGTGTGATGGTTGGTTTTATGCCAACTTGACACATAGAAGAGGAGGGAACCAAATGAGAAAATGCCTTCATAATACTGGGCTGTAAGCAGACCTGGAGGGAATTTTCTTAATTAGTGTTAGGTGTGGGAGGGCCCAGCCAATTGTGGGTGGGGCCACACCTGGGATGGTGTCTTTAGTGGTCTAAGAGAGCAATTGAGTGAGTAATGTGAAACAAGCCAATAAGAAGCAACCCTCCATGGCTTCTACATCAGCTACTGCCCTGAGTGAGTTCCTGACTTGACTTCTTTCAATGTTAACAATGATGTGGAAGTGTAAGGCAGATACACCCTTTCCTCCCCAAGATGTATTTCGTAATATGTACCAGGCTTTTTCTTTTGGTTCACCAACTAGCTCTCAAATCATGACACAGATAGTTATGAGTTTTGAATGCTGAGTCTAATTTAGGCATGTTTGTGCCTAGCTCTTTTAATTTAAATTAAGCTGTTTCTCTTTATCTATCTTTGGTCTTATGGCTTATTGCCTTTCTTATTTTGTATACTTTACTTCTACTGCTTCTCCATTCCAGGCTGGCTGACATGTGCCTGGCTTCTTGCCCAGGTGTGTCCCTCGTTCTTTCATCCTTCTTTCTTCTTTTTCCCTTTTCTTTTTGAGTCTAGATTTCTCCTATTTATCCTCTCTGCCTCATGTATCATTTCTCCTACCTTATATTGACCATTCAGCTTTTAATTAGATCAATTGGCAAAGGTAGGCAAGGTGAAACAGATGCAACACTTCTTTTCATAATTAACACACAACAAATGCGGCATAAAGCAGTATTCTGAAGCATAAACAAATGTAACACATCTTTGTCTAGTTAAAATAATAACACTTTTCTGGTTCAGTTTTTATTTTTATTAGTTTAGTATCCTCTATGACCCACCTCTGCGTGTGTGTGTGTGTGTGTCTGTGTGTGTGTGTGTGTGTCTGTGTGTGTGTGTGTGTAGGCTAAATGACAATCTTTAGAGGTCTGGAAATTGACAAGTAGACTAGATTGGCTGTCCCACAGACCCAAAGGATCTGCCTATCTCTATTTCTCAAGAACTGAGATTGAAAGCATGCCTCACCATGCATGTTCCACCTTTCAGTGAATGGAACTTAGGAACAAATAAACACAATATCTATGATCCTGAAAGTCTCACATTGTATGTTTGTCTTGTTTTCTTTTCCTTCTGTATAAGGAACACAGGTATGTCATTTGTAATAATCTATAAGCTTATTCTTTTTAAATGAAGACTTGTTTCCTGTAATATCCTTTCCAATTGTTTCAATGTCAGCAGTTGCTGCTCTTTACCAAGTTGTTGAAGATACAGTTTTTAGTACTTACAAAAATTGTTGGATCATATTTTTTTGTGATTCAGAAGCACTGATCATGACACTGGAACAGAAATTTTAGGAATCACACAAGTGGGTAATTATCTCACTATATGGAGAGAAAATATGAGACACAGAAATGTAAAACTTACTTAAATCTTGTTTTGCCTTACTGTTTCTAATATTTGTTCTAGTATAAAAAAGATTCCTGGATTTATATAGTCTATTTAAAGATATTTCTTCAAAAGAAAAGATCCCCTGAGTAAATTGGAAGTATGGGGACCATGGAAGATGGTACAATGGTAGGGGAGAAGAAGGGAGGGGAACACAGAAAAATATATAGCTCAATAAAACCAATTTGAGAAAAATATTTCTCCAATCCCCAATTCTCATTCCAAGCTCTGTAGCAGAAAATCTGCTTCAGTTTCATTTTCCTTTCTGACCCCACACCCCACAGAACACAAAGATCTTCTCCCCAAACCTTCTTTCCCCAAACTCATCCCAGTATCCCAGCCTCCAACACCAGCACCAATTCCTGTGAATACACCAGCTGAGCAGGCCAGGGAAACAGGTACATCGAAAATTTCATACCAGGAAGTACACAGCCACCATACTCTCCTAAAATACAGGGAGCAAGCAGAAACCAAGGAAGAAAAAACTCTCCCAACAGAGACAAGACCTTGTACCATCACTTATACATACAATCAATCCAATTACAGATGCCTAGAGGTTAGCTAAAAACACAATCAATAATAATCAGAGCAGTATGTCTTTACTGAAGCCCACATACTCTACTGCAGCAGGCCCAAATTATTCCAACATAGCTGAAGTCCAAGATAAAGATATAAAAAGAGTCTGCATGAAGATGATAGAGGTATTTAAGAAATAAATTAATAAATCCCTTAAAGAAATCCAGGAAAACACAGTGTATGGAAATGAATAAAACTATTTAAGACATGAAAACCTGAAATAGAAGGTAAACACATACACATGGGGGATATTGAAAATGAAAGTTTGAAAATTCAAACAGGAACCACAGAGTATTGATTCCCTAAAAGATTACAAAATACGGAAGAAAATCTCAGGTCTTGAAGATATGATACAAAAAAATAGACAAAACAGTCAAAGAAAATATTAAATCTAAGCAGTTTCTCACACAAACCATCCAGGAAATCTGAAACACTAAGAAAAGACCAAACCTAATAATATTAGGAATAGAGGAAGGATATGAATCCCAAATCAAAGGATCAGAAAATATTTTTAACAAAATCATTGGAGAAAAATTTCCTAACCTAAAGAAAGAGACACCTATAAAGGTATAAGAAGCTTACAGAATAGGGTGAACCAGAAAAAATGTCCCTTCATCTCATAATAATCAAAATCCTAAACATAAAGAACAAAGAACAAATATTAAAACTGCAAGGGAAAATGGCTAAATAACATAAAGGCAGGCCTATCAGAATTACACCCAACATCTCAGGGGAAGACTCCATATGTCAGAAGGGCCTGGATAGATCTCTTACAGACTCTAAGACACTAGGAATGACATCCCAGACTACTATACCCAGCAAAACATTCATTCACTGTAGATGGACAAAATAAGATATTTCATGACAAAGTCAAATTTAAACAATATTTACCCACAAATACAGTCCTACAGAAGTTATAAGAAGGAGAACTCCAACTCCAGGAAATTAACTACACCCATAAAAACACAAGCAATAGATAATCTCACACCAGAAAAATGCAAAGGAGGGAAACACACAGAAACACATGCATGTTCAAATGCAGGCAGGCATTCATGCACATATATACTCACTAACACTACCACCACAAAATAACAGAAATTAACAACCACTGGCAATTAATACCTGTCAATTTGGCGAAAATTACAGGCTTATGGAATGGATAAGAAAACAGGATCCATCATTCCGTTGCATACAAGAAACATACCTCAATATCAAAAACAGACATTACCTCAGAGTAAAGGGTTGGAGAAAGATTTTCCAATCAAGTGGACCTAAGAAACAAGCTGCTGTAGTTATCCTAATATCTAATGAAATAAACTTTCCACCAAAATTAATCAAAATACATAGAGAAGGATATTTCATATTCATCAAAGGAAAAATACAAGATGATATCTTAAGTCTGAACATCTATGCTTCAAATGTAAGGGGGCCCACATTTGTAAAAGAAACATTACTAAATCTTAAATCACACATAGAACCACACCCAATAACAGTGAAAGATTTTAATGACCCACTCTCACCAATGGACATGTCATCCAGACAGAAACTAAACAGCTAAATCATAGAACTGACAGACATAATGACTCAAATGGACCTAACCAATATCTACAAAACATTTCACTCAAACACAAAAGAATATATCTTCTGCTCTGCACCTCACAGAACCTTCTGCAAAACTGACCATATACCCAGCCACCAAGCAAGTCTCAACATAAACAAAAATATGAAATAACTCCCTGTATCCATGGATAAAGGTGGATTCCAACAGAAACAACAGGAAGCCTACGAACTCTTGGGAACTGAACAACTCTCTACTGAGTTATCACTGGGTTAAGGAAGAAATAATGAAGTTAAAAACTTCCTAGAATTCAACGAAAATGAATGCACAACATACCCAAACTTACAGGAGACATTGAGAGCAGTGCTAAGAGGAAAGTTCATAGCACAAGGTGTCTTCAATGAGAATTTGCAGAGATCTAATTCATAGTGACTTAATAGCACAGCTGAAAGCTCTAAAACAAAAAAGAAGCAGCCACACCTAAGAGGAGTATACAGCAGGAAATCATCAAACTGAAGGCTGAAATCAATGAAATAGAAACAGAACAATACAGAGAATCAAGGGAGAAAAGTTGGTTCTTTGAGAAAATCAACAAAATAGATAAACCCTTATAAAATATAGCTAAAAGACAGAGAGAGAATATCCAAATCAACAATATCAGAAAGGAAAAGGGGTACATAGCAACAGACTCCAAGAAAATACAGAGAGTCATTGGGTCATTCTTCAAAAATGTATACTCCACAAACTTGGAAAAGATAAAAGAAATGCACAAATGTCTTGATAGATGTTGCATACTCAAGTCAAATTGAGATGAGATAAACAATTTAAATAGACTTGTACTCCCTAAGTAAATAGAAGCAGCCATTAAAAGTCTCCCCATCCTCCGCAAAGAAATCAAGGCCAGATTGTTTCAACCCAGAATTCTACCAGATTTTCAAAGAAGAGCTACTACAAATATTCCACAAAATAGAAAGAGAAGGAACATTGCCAATTTTTTCTAAGTCTGCAGATACCCTGATATCTAAATCATACAAATACTCAAAATAGAAATATAATTACAGACCAATTTCACTCATGAATATTCACGCAAATATACTCAACTCGTCATGCTAGGTCACCTTTCCCAGCCTTATTATAAGGGTAGGTCCTTAGTGTTACTGCGACTTGAAATGTCATGTTTTATGGATACTCATGGGAGACCTGCCCTTTCTTAAACAGAAACAAAGGGGGAGTGGATTGAAGGAGGGTGAGCACAGATGGAGTGGGTGGGAGGGATTTGCATGAGAGGAGGGAGTGGAAACTGGCTGGGATGTAAAATAAGTAAATAAATAAATTTATTAAAAAAGAATATTTCTGTAGTCATAATATATTACATATTATCTATAACATAGTCTTTACAAAAACAAAAGAAGCAATAAACAAAAAGATATACATGAATCTTCTCAAAAATTAATGACATTTCCAAAGTAAATAAAAAAATTATATGATAGCTATAACTCACTCAATATCAGCATTTGCTAATCTTCATTCCATTTAATTTACATATTTCTTTAAGTTACATCTTATTAGATGCAATTCTATTCATGGTTTGTCCAGTTCTTGGTCCTGACTCTGCACCTCTTTATGTTCTGACAATTTGAGAAGTGTCAATATGTGATGTAGGGAAGAGTGCATGCATGCTCTTGTCTGGCAGCTTCCTGTTGTAGTCACCCATCTATCTGCATACTGGGGCTAAACCTGCTTCAGATTCCTAAGTCCTGCGGTTATCATTACTGTGGGCTACTTGTTTCTACAATGCAAGTAGTTGTGGGGTGGGAGGTAAATTCCCCAGAGGTTCCTACTTAAGAACACAGACATGGTGAAACCAAGCACTGGTTTATGTATCATTAACCTTTTATTCTAGTGAATAAATTTATGTGTAGGTTTATTCATCTTGCAGGAACTGAGATTGATATATATTATCCTGATTTCTTTCACAGATTTGTACTTCCAGTATATGATCTTATCTAGAAAATTCCACATCCCTACCTTACATTTAAACACTTTCACATTCCTGCTGTGTTAACAGCTGGCATTATTTGGCATTATTATAATATACATTCTGTCATTTTTATAACCTTTCTGAAAATCTTACATTATTTGTTATTCCTAGACAATTGACTAAAATTTTAGAGCTCCAAGGCCATTTATCTGTACTTTATTTTGTGCCTTACCCATTAAACATCAGAAAATCAGCTTTGTTGTTCCTATATTCTTTGAAAATGAGTAAATTCTATAAATCTTCTGCATTTCACTCTGATTTGCATGTGAACACACAGCAAGCCTCAGATTATCTACTATTACATTTCTTCCACACCTTTCCTACACTTTATTCTATGAAAAATGTTTGCCATTTTCTTTTTTATTTCTCTTCATGCTATTAATTTATCCATTATCATCACTGTGTCTGATTAATCCCGGGAAAATGGTACAACTGATTTATACAAAAACAATTTCATAATAATAAAGCCATTTAAAATACGAAGGAAGGATTGAAAACAAGAAGAATGGCTTAGGATGTAGCTCAGTGTTAGTGCTGTCTTTCACAAACCCAAGGATTGGACTGGAAGTAAAAGAGGGAGAGAAACGGAGAAAAGGAAGGAGGGAGAAAGAGGAAGAGAGGGGTGTCTTACCAAAGAAAACTCAATGTATTTCCACCAAAATCAGCATTTTAAATAGGAGTTAACTCTCTCCATTCCTGTTGAATACAGTGCTTGAAGTTTAAACTAGATCAATACAATAAGAGGAGACAATAGGATACAAATGACGATGAAAGGAGTCAAAGCATTCTAGTCCTTAGACTGACTTATTCAATAATACGCTTATGTTCACAAGTGCATGGTCTCACATCATCACCGAGTCCTGTTCATCCTTGTATAATGGTAATAACTCTCTGAACAGGAAATGTACGGAAACAAAGCCTGAATAGCACACAAAGAAAGTAATGATTGGTGACAACTCATTATCTCTGTTTAGAAGTATGCTTTTTGTTCAGGTTCCTCACCCACATATAGCCTAGACCCCTGACCCATTCTTGGTAAGAGATACAGTTGGTCAAAGCTCAGAGATCCCAGGGTTTCAAGAGTCTCTTTAATCAAAAGCAAGGTAGTTCTGCATGAGATGGAAACTGAAGGGACCACAAACATCACAACATAAAACATATCCTACTTTTGTCCTGTTTTCTACACTGACGGATATCAGGAAATTTTTCTCAGATATTAATGACTGAGTAGTCCGCAGAATATGAAAGGTACACCACTGATTTCTGTGAGAGAAATTCAGTTTCCCAGCATTCTCCCAGGCAATAACTGGCATGCACATTATTTTCCATTTCATAATGATCACCCTGTCCACCATGAATGAACGCATGAAAACAACTTGAAGCAAGGAAAAGTAGCTTTTACTGTATACCCTATTTTTTAAAAATCAGTTAATATGGACTCTGAATGCCAAGTTCCACCATAAAACCAGTCACTGACTTGTAATATAGAAATGATAGAGTGAAGAAGGACTGTCTTGTAAAAATTCTAAGTAAGATAGAGCAATGAAAACAGAGAAACAGAATAAAAGCACATAATTGGATTGTATCTGATTTATGCATTTTTCAGTCATGTGCTGAAAACTACATTTAACTAACATTTGTGAATACAGTAGGCAATAACTGAGCACAAAATTTGGAAATCTTCCTTCACAGAATAAAGAAAACAGGAAGAAAACTTCATTCATTTCAGTTTCATTTTGCTACCTGGTATAGCTATTTATAGTGATTAATTTAAAATTATGCATGTCTCCTATTAGTATGAAATGCAAGAACCACCTGTAGAATTAAAGGATATATGCAACAATACATGTGGTCTGTGGTTTCTTTAAAGTTTTAATTTTACACTTGAAAATAAGCAGTTTTAATGAAGTACACATTTTAATGTTAAATATGTAGCTGTAGCTATTAAATATGAGTTGCAAGATTCCAAACACAGTCGTGGGGGAAAGGGGGGTTCATTCAACAGTACTGGGTTGACATTCCCTCACTTTCATGATATAAACACAGTGGATATCAAAATGACTGCTGTGAGCTAATTATGTTTCAACTACGTTCAAAAGGGAATTAGTTGAATAAACTACAGAAAGCCCTTACAAGGCTTGCCACTTAAAAATAAGATTAAGATTTTATAACATGATTTTTGATGAATACATGAAAAATTTAAAAATCAAGAAGACATGCATGCTTAAAAGTATCAACAAACATGGGTTGGGAATGTAGTGAAATTTGTGGAGGGCTTCTTCAGTGTTCCTGAGACCTTGGTATCAATTCCAAGTGCTACATAAACTGATGTGTAACTCCAGTACTTGGTAAGTAGAGGCAGGAGTTTGAAGCCATCCTTCATTGCATTGTGAGGATAACCTGGGCTATCTAACACCGCCCTTTACCTCTGTCTCTCTGTCACTCTGTTTCTGCGCCCCATTCTCATTCTCTCCCTCAATAAAAAAAAAAAACTAAGTCACTTCCCAAAGTTTGATCAGTCTGTTTTCTTATGCACCCCAGGGCCACCTGTTCAAAGGTGGCACAACCCAAAACAGGCTGGGGTCTCCAACACCAAACACTGATTAAGAAAACATACAAGTGACCATGGGAAGCAGATGTAGAGATCCACAGCTAAGCACTGGGCCAAGCTCCTGGAGTCCAGCCATAGAGAGGGAGGAGCGATAATATGAGCAAAGGGGTCAAGATCATAATGGGTAAACCCACAAAGACAACTGACCTCATCTAGTGGGAGCTCACTGACTCTGGACTGATAGTTGGGGAACCTTCACAGGACCAAAGTGGACCCTCTGGATGTCAGTGACAGTTGTGTNCCACAGCTAAGCACTGGGCCAAGCTCCTGGAGTCCAGCCATAGAGAGGGAGGAGCGATAATATGAGCAAAGGGGTCAAGATCATAATGGGTAAACCCACAAAGACAACTGACCTCATCTAGTGGGAGCTCACTGACTCTGGACTGATAGTTGGGGAACCTTCACAGGACCAAAGTGGACCCTCTGGATGTCAGTGACAGTTGTGTGGCTTGGGCAGTTTGTGGGGCCACAGTCAGTGTGACTGTATTTATCCCTAGTGCATAAACTGGCTTTTTGGAGCCCACACCCTATGAAAGGATACTTTGTTCAGCTTAGATATAGGGGGTAGGGCCTTGGTCCTGCCTCAAGTGATATGACAGACTTTGTTGACTCCCTATGGGAGGCCTTATCCTCTCTGATGAGCAGTTAGGGTAAGGTGGGGGAGCAGGAACCAGGAGGGAGAGGGAACTGGGAATGGTATGTAAAATAAAGAATTGTTTTAAAAAATCATACCACAGGCTTGCCCACATACCAATATGATGGCGGCATTTTCTCATTTGCAGTACCCTCTTTCCAAATGACTCTAACTTATACCACATTGGCAAAAATCTAGCCAGTACAAATAGCATCTGATCATATTATATTCATCACCAGATTAAGTACACACTCATTATTAGTATTATTTAAGAGTAAAGGCTAAAGAGGTTTTAAAAACCTAACTGTCAAATATTTGATGTGATTTTATATTTAAAAATGATGTAGATAGTTTTTGCTGTAAATTTAAAATAATACAACAGCAAAGTTATTTTGTTCAGAAATGGATATAAATAAAAGATGTTCAATCCTTACTTTTAATTTTTTTCAGTTTACTGTTGTGTAAAATATCTATAGCTTCAAATTAAGAAGCTTATTCCATAATTTAGGAGAAATTTAATCTTAGTAAATTAGATTAAATGGATGGTTTAAAATTTTTTAAAAATCATTATATTTAGGAGGACAACAAGTATGATATCAAAGAACCATAGACCTCTATTACTTCTCATGTATGTTGAAATCACTGATTCAGTTTGTGAAGAATCTGTTCTCAGGCCATCCCCATATGTCAGAAAAGAGATAGAAAACCACCTCTCTTGTGTTCTTTTATACATTAGTTTTACTGATGATAACTAGGTACTTAAGACATGAATACTTTCAAAAGACTTCCCAGTTGACTCCATTAAATCTGGGGCTGGGATTTCAACATGAGTTTAGAGGGAAAAAATTATTCTGCCAGATGCAATGCTTACTGGCTCATTTTTTACTCTAAGCATTGTGATTTTTTAAAAAATATTATCCTTGATTATAACAAGAACAAATGAAAGTTGGTCACTGATTTCTCTACAGATTTGGTTGCAAGCTTGTGCTACATTCCACTAAAGAGTGACAGAAGACAGAGAGTGTGGAGCTCATACCCTAAAAAATGGAGCCAGTAGATATAATGCTAATAGTCAGGCCTTGACATTTCATCTAGGATATGACAATCTTTGCTCATTGAGATGCCAGAGTCAGTGGAGGTGCGTTCCTTTAATCCCAAAACTCAGGAGACAGAGGCATGTGGATCTCTGTGAGTTTGAGGCCAGCCTAGTCTACAGAGCTAGTTCCAGGACAGCCAGAGTTATAAAAAAATTCTCTGTCACAAAAATAACAACAAAATATCCCAAAGTCTTTAGAAATAAGTGTAGCTTTCTTTCTTCACCAAAGAAACTTCTTTTACAAAAGGCCACAATTGTTCAAAACACAGAGAACAACTGACTATGAAGTAAGTTCTCAGCCACATTATATCCACCTACAAAACCATCCCTACCTTTACGAAGACTCAGGAAGAGAGTGTGAAAAGATTATAAGACTTAGAGGACTAGGGAGAGTCTCTATATATGACAGGGATACTACAACAATGAAATACCAACTATGTGGTTGCCTACACATGAACTTGCAAAATAACAATACCAATTGACTTACCAACATTCACAATGCACAAGGGTAATCTCATAAGGCTCTATACCTAGATGATGAGCTACAAGTTATTAATCAGTACTTAATGAGAGAGAATTAGTATTTTCCAAGGATTATCCAACTGATAAATTGTCCAATCCTAAGTAGTCTCTCTCTCTCT